>PVJC01025877.1:0-24395 GCA_004026665.1 Murina feae | reverse complement strand
GTGTTTTGTGTCCATTGGTTATGCTTAAATGCTCACACAAAAGTCCCTTGGCTGATCTGTTACCGCCCCCCCCAATGTCCCTGTCCTTGTTGCTGTAATTTGACAGTCTGTTTGATGTTGCTCTACCTCTGAATCTATTTTTGTTCACCAGTTTATAATGGTTATTATTATCAGAAACTTTTTAAAAAAATAGTAAAATGTATATGAAAATCTTCCTCCTGTCAGAATCTGAGTTGTGCCATGGGAACCACAGTCAAGTCCCTGCCCACCCACCTGCACCTGGAAATCAAGGGAGACTCAGACCCAGCCAGCCCCACCCCCATTAGGCTAGATCCAGACCTGGCCAGCCCCACCCCCCATCAAGCCCTGCCAGGTGGTGAGCTAGGCCTCAGGTCACCTGGCCCGGTGCCAGTGCCAATTTTCTTTTTAATATATATTAAAAAGTAATATCTGGATTGATTTTTCTACCTACTAGTAGATTGTGACTAACGGATTTTAAAACACTGCTCAAGTTAATTTATAGTCTTGGTTTATTTGTCCATTCATTCTTATTAATTCAATCTATAATTATTTAGCATACTAGTTCAATTTATATTTTGAAAGTAAACATATGAATGAAATACACTTATTTATTCAGGGAGTTTAAAATCTACTTAGAGATTATGTAAATTGTAAAAATGCTATTGACAACAGACATGCCATTGGAAGCTTTCAAGCAGAGGGATAGTGTAATCATACCTATTTTTCAGGGAGTCAAATCTGGTGATGGCATAGAGATGGGATAGGTGATGGGGCAGAAACCACAAACTGGCATATCCATTTTTGCATTTAGTCCATAAACATGGCATGAACTAAAATTTAAATGTTATAGTAGAATCAGATAGGAAAGAGTTGAGGTATGGTAATCTAACACATGCAGCAGATAGAGTCAATAAAATGCAGTGATAGTTGGGTTTTAGGATAAAAATGTTTTCCTGTGCAGTGGAAGGTGCATGTGACATTATATACTTGAGAGAGGAATATGAAGAAGAAATATAGGGTGTCCCCCCAAAATGTATATGCAGTTTGAATAATTATAAAGGCAGTGTTTATTAAAATACATTTTATTTTCAAAATTGAGCAACCAACTGTTAAAACATGTATACATTTTTGGGGAAGCCCTGCATGCTTAGGGGGAAGTGGAGAAGAAAGTGTATCTTTTGGTAAGTGCTGTTAATTTGTTCATAATTGAGAAAATGTGAACTGAAAGGAAAACATTAACTAAAAATTGTGAAATTGTAGGACTTTAAAAGAAAGTGATACACAATTGAGTGAAAATTTAAAAAGCTCAAGCAACCCTGATATTTGTGAAATTAAATGTATTGTGTAAATGTTTAGAAGTATTGTTTTTGTGTAATACATATTGTCACTTTCATTTTAGTGAAAAGTAGTAAGTTCTTTAAAAATAAATCAATTAAAGTAGTAAGTTATTTTTAAAAATAGTAAGTTATTTAAAAATAAATCAATTAAAGAGTTAACATATGCTATCTAAAGCACAATGGTTATATTTTAAATTATTTATGAACTAAAAAATAATTTCCAAGAAGAGACCATGTTATCAATATATTTTGACTTTTAGAAAAATAACAGTAAAGTCCTTTAAAGTACATTAAATAACTTAGTTAAACATTTGCCACAGTGATCTTTATGATTCTGGTCTTATTAAATGCATCAAAGTAGCATTCATTTAGACATGCATACTGTCCATTTATCTATCATCTATCTATCATCTATTGCTAAAATAACATCTGCTCTTAATCACATAGATAACCACCAGTTTTAAATTCCAGAACACCATTTGCTATGTGAAAATGAAAAGCAATTTATTCCTTTAAACCTTATTTATTCATCTAAAAGTGATGAATAATACCAGCTCCCTTCTAGAGCTATTGTGAGGATTCAATCAGGAACTAAATGAAGGGACCAACATCCACACCTGGCATTTAGTTGCTATAAATGAGTGAGATACGCCTGAAATTTAGTAGTTCAAATGAGTGAGCTGCTAAATCTGACACGCACAGCGTAACAGGAACCAATACAAGGCAATCATTATTCTTGCAGTTTAATAGCCTGTTACCTTAGTGCGGAGTGACTATTGTCTTTGGTGTAAACAACATTGTTGCTTGGGTCATGTCATTTTTGTCAACAGTAATGAACAAAGTTTAAGAAAGAAGGTAAATACATTAGAAGTTACTGCCCCCTTTAATGTTTGACCATTAAAATAGTTTATTTATTTCTATGAGTTCAGTGAATCTCAGCTTTTCAAATAAATCATATAATTAGGAATTGTTTCATATTAGCAATCACTAAAACACACCAATTATTTTTAAATGATTACATGTTATGTACTAATATATATTGAACTAATTGTCAAATACAAATTTCTATTAAGTCGGTTTTGTATAATTTTAAAGTGAGAACATTATGTATATGAAATTGTGCATACCAAAAAATCTTATCTAATAAAGAGGGAATATGCAAATTGACCATCCCACCCTAATGGTCAAGATGGCAGCATGTACAGCAGAGGCAGGGATTCCATAACACAAGATGGCTGCTCCCACAGTGGAGGCTGACTTCCTGTGATGAGCCTTAATGAGCAATCAGCAGGGACCTAGGCTGCACACCCCCACCTGGTGGGACTTGACAGGGGATCTCAGGAATTCCCCCCTGCCCTGGTGCCAGGCCAGGAGACCTCAGGCTGTGCCTCCCCCACACCTGCCAGGGCTTGATGGGGGACCTCAGGCCACTCCCCCTGTCCCAACACCAGGCTAGAGTCCTCAGGCCACACCTCCCACCCGGCAGTGCTTGACAAAGGACCTCAGGCCATGCCCCCCACCTCGGTGCCAGGCCCGAGGACCTGAGGCTCTGGCCCCCACCCCAGTGCCAGTCTGGGGGACCTGAAGCCACACTCCCCTCCATGTAGGGCTTGACTAGGGACCTCAGGCTGTGGCTCCCACCTGTAGGGCTTGACAGGGATGGGGATGGCCAGCTCTGGATATAGCCTAATGGGGGTGGGGCCAGTTTGGTCTGGGTCTGGTGAGATTTTGAGGCTCATATGGATGGGCAAGGACTTGACTCTGGTTCCTGTGGCACACCCCATACTCTGACAGGAGGAAGATTTTCATATACATTTTACCAATTTTCTTTCATCTTTAACACTTCTATTATAGAGATAGGGCAAATAGCAATATTAAAATATTTCCTCTAATTAATTCCCTTTTAATGTGCATGAATTTTGTGCACCAGGTCACTAGTGTTTAATACATTAGCTTAAATATCTTAACATAAGTGATGTTACCACATAGAATATTTCCTGATAAACTTGAATAATATACTTTTGGAGAATATTATATGAAAATAATACCTTCAAGGGCCATTATAAATAAAGCCTTAATCATGTGTATTTCAATTAAATTTCCACTAATTTTGCAATAAGAGAATGTGTATTTTATATCTATCTTTCTATCTACTATGTGCCAGAAATTGTGGTAGATGGTGCTAGGCATCAATGCAGACCAAAATAGAAAAGAAATATTTCATTTTCTTATATTATTAGAGGAATGTTTTACAATGGTTGCCACAAAATCAGTTAGTAAAAAGGTGATCATGTTTATAATCCAATATACTGTATTGTAATAAGAAATACATTATTTACCTTATAAAAATTTTAATAAATTGAAAGTAAATAAGTCAAACATCCTATATGACTTTCAGATATTTATGATTTTCCTTCTCCAACACTTCACCTATGTGGGTTCAAATATAATCTCATTACTCATAAATGCTTCCCCAAGCCTTCTGAGATTTCAGTTGGTCCTGCAACTATTGGCAGTGATGGCCAGGCAATCTATTGCCAGAAAGGTGGGGACAGAATAATATTTCAGCCCTGGGCATTTCCATTTAGTGTTCTTCGAGTAGCATCACTATGTAATTTTGCCTTAACCCTGGCCCTGGTGCAAAATGACTAAGGAAGAGGAAAAGGGACAGGGAACATATAAATAAATTAGAGGCCCAGTGCACAAAAACTTGTGCACTCTTGTGCACTCGGGGGGGTGGGGGGTCCCTCAACTGGGCCTATGCACTCTCGCAGTCTGGAACCCCCCGGGGGAACAGGCCAAAGCTGGCAGTCAGACATCACTCTAGCAGCCCAGGAGCCCTCGGGGGATGTCCACTTGTCAGCAGGGAGCAGGCCTAAGCTGCAGTTGGACATCCTTAGTGCTACTGAGGAGGCGGGAGAGGCTCCCACCACCACCACTGTGCTAGCAACCATCAGCCTGGCTTGTGGCTGAGCAGAGCTCCCCCTGTGGGACCACACTGACCACCAGGAGGCATCTCTTTCATTGAGTGTCTGCCCCCTGGTGGTGTGTGTGTGTCATAGTGACCAGTCATTCCCAGTCATTCTGCTGTTAGGGTCAATTTGCATATTACCCTTTTATTATATAGGACAGAGGCCTGGTGCACAGGTTGGGGTTAGCTGGTTTGCCCTGAAGGGTGTCTTGCTGGAGTGCCTGGCCAGCCTGGGTGAGTGGCTGATGGCTGTTTGCAGGCTGGTCAGACCCCCCAGGGGGGACCCTCACCCCATGGGAATGTGGCCAGCCTGGTTGAGGGACTGTTTTCAGGCTGGCCACAGACCCTTCAGGGTGAAGGTCTATACTAGGGTGCCTGGACAGCCTGAGTGAGGGGCTGAGGGCCATTATCAGGCTGGCCATGGCCGCAGGCTGGAAGCAGGTATCTTGGGTTTATTTACCTTCTATAATTGAAACTTTTTTGTCTTGAGCGGAGCTCAGGACCCACAGGGCAGGGGGGAATCTTGGCTTCCTCCATCACCGGGGCAATGCAAGACTCCTGCCTCACTACATCTCCCTGGCTGCCACCATCTTTGTGACAGAGTGAGGGTTAATCTGCATATTACTCTTTTGCCTGGGCAGAAGACCCCCAAACCCCTCCAATCGCCAGCTTCACAGAGCCCAGGCCTCTGCTATCAACAGCTCTGATCCTGCCCCCTGCCATCACCGGCTCTGCCTTTGCCCCACTAGCAGCCTCTGGCCAAGGCTGCAGGCCTGGGGAGAAGACCCCCAAGCCCCTACTTTTCCAGCTCCACCTGTTCCCAGGCTCTGAGATCACAGGCTCTGCCTCTGCCCCTCTGATCACTGGCTCTATGGAGCCCAGGCCCCTGCAATCTCCGACCTTGCCCCTACCCAGGCCTGAAGCCTCTGGCCCAGGCCTTATGCCTGGGTAGGTCACCTCATACCCCTCCAATTACCAGCTCTGCCCCTGCCCCCTCTGATCACCGGCTCCACCCTTGCCCATGTCTGAGGCCTCTTGCAGAGGCCTCCAGCCTGGGCAGGGGACCTCCAGCCCCCTCTGATTGCCTGTTCTGCCCCTCGGGCCCCCTGCCTTCCCCACCACCTGCCTGGCTAACAGTAGTGAGGCCGAGCCGGACTGGACCCTGCCATCTTGTGGCTATGGGGGAAGCCATCTTTATGATGGAGTGACACCTAATTTGCATATTACTCTTTTATTAGATAGGATTATGTCACATAGATGTGTAGTAAACAAATACATATACTTACTAGGCCTCTTTTTTTCCCTATTATGTCCTCTGTTTTGGGGGGAGGGGTTGTGGATTAAAACATATCACTTGGCATTTTCAGACATGGTTGGGGCAATAAATCAAGCCAAGATTCAGTAAAGCTTCAGGTCCTTTGGGGCCCAGCCAACACACTATGAATCACACACATACACACACACACATGCATAGGAATGATGCCAGCTACTCCCTACTTTTATAACCCCCCAAATTAAAGTTCTTATACTGATATTTAACATTCCTTAATCAAATTATAGTTGAGCCTTGATCAACACAGAGGTTAGGGACACCAACACACACACCCCCACATAGTAGAAAATCCACATATAACTTTGACTCCTCCAAACACCTCTACTAATAGCCTACTATTGACTAAAAGTTTTACCAATAACAAAAACAGTGTAATGACATGTATTTTGTGTTATATGTATTATATACTATATTCTTATAATAAAGCTAGAGAAAGAAAATTTCATTTAGAAAATCATAAGAAAGAGAAAATACACTTACAGTATTTATTGAAAAAAAAAAAACCTGTGTGTAAGTGGACCCCTGCTGTTCAAACCCTTGTTGTTCAAAGGTCACTTGTATAAATTAAAACAATTACTTTCACTCATGCATTTTGCAATAGGAAATATTTTCCTCTACCATCATTGGCTTAAATGTTTGGGGACCTAAGAATAAACTGACACTAGACAAAGTAAGAAGAGAAAAGACAAGGTTCAATTATATGTTGCTAAGTAATGAGTGATTTGATAAATAGCCAGAGATGAATGTACATACACCAATACAATGGAAAAATATATAGGTTCTACTGGGCTTTTTGAGACAGCATGGAGGGACCTGGAAAATATTATGCTAAGAGAAATAAACAGTCAGAGAAAGACAAGTATCACATGATCTCACTTATTTGTGGAATCTAATGAACAATAAACTGATGAACAAAATAGATCCAGAGACATGGAAGCATGATGAATCCCAAAGGAAAGAGGGGGTGGTGGCGGGAAGAAATTAACCAAAGAATTTATATGCATATATGGATAATCCATGGACACAGACAATAATGTGGTGAAGTCCTGGGGAGGGGTTGGGAGAAGGGTGGAGAGGATCAATCAGGGGAATAATGGGAGCCATATATTATACTTTCATCAATAAAGATAAATTTTAAGAACTGTTGGGTGATAAGATTTCTGCAAAGTAAAAAAACAGAAATCAGAACAAGGAAACAGAAGAAAAACAAGGATTAATGGTGGAATAGAATCTAAATCAAGTTTCTGAGTCCACAGGGAAACCAGTCAGCATTTCTAGATGTTGGGTTTGAGATGTCTTTATATGATGGAGTGAGACATTAGTGTGACAGTCATGTTTATTTCCCAAAGCAGAGCATGGAAGATGTGAATGATCTGGTGAATGTCCTGAATGGCCTGCACTGTTGTGGGGATAAGTCATTTGAAGTTTAGATGAAGTCATTTAGCTTCAGTTTTCAATATTCAGGTAAAGGGCAACTATGAGACAATATGGAGTCTCAGTGAGAATCTGAAAATTCAGGTTTTAATTTTAAGCGAAACCAAGTCAAGGGGGTGGCAGAAAATTTTTAAATCATTCATCACTGACAAAATGTACAAGATGGCAGGATCCAATTTACAAAGAGGTGAAAAAAAAAATAGCTCAAACACAATGAGCAGGATTAGAATCTGATAACCCACAAGGGCAAGTTATCACTTTCCATTGAAACATAATATGTCTCTAAAATCACCCCATTTTGATCAAATATAATCAAAATAAGTTAACACTTAAGTATAAAATAAGTTGTGCCATTAAATTTGGCCTGATGATTTAAAGTGCAGCAAATTTGATACATGACCACACAGCCCTTTCTTAGGTTGTTTTGCTGAAACTTTCCTAAAGAACCTTAGATTTGACTTTTAAAAGTCTTTTGGGGGCTTGCCAGAGTGGCTCAGTGGTTGAGCATCAACCTATGAACCAGGAGATCACAGTTCGATTCCTGGTCAGGGCATATGCCGGGGTTGCAGGCTTGATCCCCAGGGTGGGACATGCAGGAGGCAGACAATCAAGGATTCACCATTGATGTTTTTATCTCTCTCTCCTTCTCCCTTCCTCTCTGAAATCGATAAAAATATATTTTAAAAAAGAACTGAAATGGTTTATTTTAAGTCTTTGGGGGCTAGAAAGCAAAGCCAAAAACTCACCATCAGACTTCAATTGAAGTACCTACAGAGCTGAGTGAATTTCTCTCTTGTCCAAATCTCAAAATATCTTAAGGTTGCTGGGCTTACCAGGAAGTCACCTTTCCTATTCACCTGTAAGTTTGGGAACTTTGTGATGGTTCCTTAAAGCCAACCTTAATTACTTAAAACTGCCCAGTCATATCTAAATCTATGCACATTATTCTTTAATATGACATTTCAGTCAACACCTTGGTTATGTAAGCAATAACTTGAATATTAGGAGAGGTCACATAGGAGAAAGATAAATGTTTTCTTTCTGTTTACAGAAGTATAATTTACTAAGTTGTTATGAGTTTTAGGTAAGAAAAAAGAGAACCTCCTTTATCTGTTTTCCCTGACTTTGGCAAGAGGGACTAGGGCCACTTCATTATGGTCTGTCTGCCTGTTCTCCAGTGCACAGATAGGCAAGATACCTTCTAAATCCCTTAGCAGATGGTGCTGGATCACACAAATCCCACAGAGGCATTTTTGTTCAAACTATAGTTGTTCAAATGGGAGGGCAAAACCCAGGTCATCTTATGCCACTATGATGCTGATGTCCCTCCTGAATGAGTTAACTTTAGTCTCTCAAAGGTAGTGCTACATACTTTGTTAAATAGTAGAGGAGGTGGGAGGAAGCACAGGTTAGACTTTGTTAATAAGACTTCATTGAAAAGAAAATTACAGAGCTTACTGGTGTAATTATAAAAATGTGTGGTAATATTTAATTAAACTCTGTTTTTAAAATGCCATTTTCCAAGTACTGCACAATAAAATTAATCTATGCTTTCTTGGTTTTGTAAATTTTAATTAACACTTAAAATGAACAATTTAAAATAAGTATTATACTATGTAGAATAATATTTATTAGATAATGATTTAACTTTTTAATGTGTCTTATTTGTCATGTGAGACAGAATGGTATTGTTAAAAGCAGACTTTGGGGACAGACAGACAAGTTTTGAGCCCTGACTTTGTAATTCTTGATTTTGATACGTGCAATAAGTTGAATGAATCTCAAGGGCATTGTGCTTAATGTCTATCTCAAAAGGTTATATAGTACATGATTACAGTTACACAACCATAATCACTATTTTGTTAATGCTCTCTCTCTCTCTCTCTCTTTCTCTCTCTCTCTCTCTCTCTCTCTCTCTCTCTCTCTCTCTCTCTCTCTCATTTTATTTTTAAATAGCCACACGATTTGACACTTCACACACACACACACACACACACACACACAGAAATATACCACCAATAAATAACAAAAATAGAAATATTAGCAAAGGTACAACAGACTTACTGTTTAGCTGAGTGATTCTCTTTTTATTATGGGAAACTCCAAATGTGTGCAGAAATGGAATAATTACTCTCCATGCACTCTTCATCCAGTATGAATACATCCATTCATGGCCTGTCTGCTTCCCACCTTCCTCGTTTTTTGTTTGTTTGTTTGCTTGCTTGCTTTGTTTTCTTTTTTAATCATCACCCCAGGACATTTTCCAATAATTTTTTAGGGAGAGTAGAAGAGAGAGGGAAAGACAGAGAGAAACATTGATGTAAGAGAAACACATTGACTGGTTGCCTTCTGCATGAGCCCTGACCAGGCTCAGGCTGGGGAGGAGCCTGCAACCAACGTACATGCCCTTGACTGGAATCTAACCCAGAACCCTTTGGTTCGCAGGCCGATGCTGTATCCATTGAACCAAACCATCTAGGGCCCATCTTCTTATTTTTTGAGGAAAATCCCAGACATTCTAGTCTGCAAATAATTTCCATCACTATCCTATCTAATAAAAGAGTAATATGCAAATTAACCCTCACTCCATCACAAAGATGACAGCAGCCAGGGAGCTTTAGCGAGGCAGGAGACTTGTATTGCTCCGGCGATGGAGGAAGCCAAGATTCACACCTACCCTGAACGACCTGAGCTCCACTCAAGACAACAAAGTTTCAGTTACAGAAGGTAAATAAACCCAAGATACCTGCTTCCAACTGGCAGCCATGGCCTCCGCTCAAGGAGGGGCTGGGAACCAGAGTTGTCAGGGGCAACCTAGGCTGTGAGTGGGGACCAAGGCAACTTCTATAATTATAGAAGTTAAATTATACAAGTTAAATAAGTCCCAGATACCTGCTTCCAGCCCGCAGCCATGGCCAGCCTGAAAACAGCCCTCAGCTCCTCACCCAGGCTGGACAGGCACCCCAGTATAGACCCCACCCTGAAGGGGCTGTGGCCAGCCTGAAAATAACCATCAGCCCCTCCCCCAGGCTGGCCACACTTCCATGGGGTGAGGATCCCAACTGTGAGACTTGACCAGCCTGCAAACAGCCCTCAGCCCCTCACTCAGGCTGGCCAGTCACCCCAATGGGACTCCTCCCCCCCCCCCCAGAAAGGGCTGTGGCCAGCCTGAAACAGCCCTCAGCTCCTCACCCAGGCTAGCCACACTCCCATGGGGTGAGGGTCTCCCCTGGGGGGGGTTTGACCAGCCTGCAAACAGCCATCAGCCACTCACCCAGGCTGGCCAGGCACCCCAGCGGGACACCCTTCAGGGCAAACCAGCCGACCCTCACCTGTGCACCAAGACTCTGTCCTATATAATAAAAAGGTAATATGCAAATTGACCCTAACAGCAGAATGACTGGGAAGGACTGGCCACTCAGACACACACTGACCACCAAGGGGCAGATGCTCAATGCACGAGATGCCCCCTAGTGGTCAGTGTGCTCCCACAGGGGGAGCTCTGCTCAGCCACAAGCCAGGCTGACAGCTGCCAGTACAGTGGTGGTGGCGGGAGACTCTCCCACCTCCTCAGCAGTGCTGAGGATGTCTGACTGAAGTTTAGGCCTGCTCCCTGCTGTCAAGTGGACATCCCCCAAGGGCTCCAGGGCTGCCAGAGGGATGTCTGACTGCCAGCTTAGGCCTGATCCTCCGGGGAGCAGGCCTAAGCCAACAGATGGACATCCCTTGAGGGGTCCCATACTGCGAGAGGGCACAGGCTGGACTGAGGGAGCCCCGCAAGTGCACAAATTTTTGTGCATCGGGCCTCTAGTCATATATAAAATTAACAATAATTCCTTAATATCAACACATATATTCATTTTTGTGTTCAAATTTCCAACAATTTTGTAATTCTCATATTTCTTAACTTTTATTTTAAAATAAGTGTAAAGTTATTTGAACTCATGTATGGATTTGTTTAATAACAGCTACAATCAAGATGCAGAACTATTCCATCACCACAGAAGAACTCTCTTGTATTAATCCTTTATAATCCAACCCAATCTCATAACTCCTAGCCTATCTCTGGCAACCATTAATCTGTTCTCCATCTCTATATCCTTATCATTTTAAAAATAAAATAGAGAGAGAGAGAAAGAGAGAGAGAGAGAGAGAGAGAGAGAGAGAGAGAATCAACAAAATAGTGATTCTCCTTGTAATACTTTTACAAATTTTACCGCTTCAGACTAACTACAAATGTCATGTTCTCAGTCAATACCAGATACCAATTATTTCTCTTACATAAAATATTCAGTTCTTCTGCCAGTGATTTAAATGACAAATTAATACAGAGAAAATAAGCAGAGATTTTGTTGAGAAAATGTCCTAAGAACTTAAATTTAGAAATGTCCACTGTACACTAGATAAAATGAACCCCATTTTAATTTGCAAATCTATTTTTAAAGATGTCATTTAATTCCCTTAGAACAAAAGTATATCCTCATCCTTAAATATAAAAACCCAGGGTTCATAATGACTGAAGGCTCCACCGACCTGAAGTCAGACCTGCAGTCAGTGTTGGGCAACCTAGCACTAACTGTTGCTGCTGTGGGTGTGGCGACCCAGTACTGACTACCTAGGGGTCTGAAGATCTGTCCCAGAGAGAGGCCTGAAGAGAGAGGCAGGGTCTGACCCACAGTCTCTGTGGCAGCTGTTGATCAGTTGTTGCCTCTCTCTTTCTCTCAGGGCTTTACCAGCAGCTGTGCTTCTCTTTCTCTCTAGGCCTCCATGGGGCTGCTGATCAGCCCCACCTCTCTAATCAGGCTCCGAGATAGGCCTAGAGATGCTGACTAACATAGAAACTGACCAATTAGAACCAAATCTGGATGAAGTGCGAGGAGCCAATGGCTGCCTAGGAGGCGGAGCTTTTGACACTGACTGGCATAAAAATCAACCAATCAAAACCTAATCTGGGTGAACTGGGAAGGTAGAACCTAAGGTGAGGGCTGAGGAAGGATTTTAAGGGCAATAGCTGTTTGGTGTAAGGTGTAAGAAAGCAGTTCAATTTTTTAATGACTGGTTTGGCAGTATAGTGCATATGACTGGCTATTAGTCCATATATAGGGATTATGTATTTTGTCTGCCAAGGACATCTCCTTCTAATGAAAAAGACTCTCCTCCCCCCACCCACACTTAAGCAATCTTATCCTATATAATCTATGTATACTAATAAAAGGGTAATGTGCTAATTATACCAGGTCAACCAGCCATCTTCTGGAAGTCCAACTTCCTTCCAGACAAAACCATGGTAGTGGGGGCCAAGGCAAAGAGGGCAGTTGGGGGCAAGATCAGACTGACAAGAGAGAGCCATTGGGGATGAGATCATGCCAGTAGGGGAGGGAAGTTTGGGGCAACCAGAGAAGCAGGGAGGGTAGTTGGGGGCGATCAGGTGGGCAGGCAGAGGCAGTTAGGAGCAATCAGGCAAGTGAGCAGTTAGGAGCCATCAGTCCTAGATTGCGAGAGGGATGTCTGACTGCCAGTTAGACCTGATCCCACGTGGTCTCAACCAGCAGTCAGACATCTCCTAAGGGGTCTCCAATTGGAGAGGGTACAGGATGTGCTGAGAACCCCCTCCCCGTACACAAATTTCATGCACCAAGCCACTAGTTTCTTAATAAACAAATTCAACAACATGATCACTTTAAATAAAGTATTAATGCAGGCAAAGGGCTACTAGTATGTGAAACAAGGCTCCAGACCTTTTAGATTTGTATTACCTGTGTTGAAAGAACTCTTATAAAAATGAAAAACATAATTTTCTCAAACTATATTCAACACTTTTCTTTGTTTATTAAAATAGTAACAATTCATTTTCCTGCTGACTAATCAGCGTCTGATTTAAGAGTCTAATCACTTTGGCAGCAAGAGTTATGTCTTCAAACATGTCCTTTGTGCTTCTGTTACTGAAAATAGATATGGCAAAAGGCCTCTTTTCTGAAATAATTTGAAAACTTTCTTTAATCTAAAAGTTCTTAATAGAATGAAATAAGTGTGAAACTTTATAGAGAAATTTTGCCTACCTGTGAAATTTGCAAAATTGTATTTATATTTGTTATTAATGAAATGATAATTTAATAGACTTTAATATTAACCCTCTCCCAATCTGGGACTGCCGGTTCTTAACCGCTCACCTACCTGCCTGCCTGATCACCCCTAAGTGCCTCTGCCTGCTTGGCTTATTACCTCTAACCCTTCTTCCTGCCTACCTGATTGCCCCTAACCTCTGCCTGCCAGCCTGATTGTCCCTAACTACCTCTGCCTTCCTGCCTGATCGCCCCTAACTGCCCTCCCCTTCCAGACTGATCTTGCCTCCAACTCATCTTCTCTGCCGGTCTGGTTGCCTCCAACTCTTCTCCCTGTTGGCCTGATCTCATCCCCCAACAGCCCTCCCCTACCAGCCAGATTTCACCCCTAACTGCTCTCCCCTGCCAGCCTGATCACCCCGAACTGCCTCTGCCTACCTGATATCCCCTAACTGCCTCTGCCTACCCACCTGATCACCCCCAACTACCCTCCCTACTTCCCTAGTTGCCCCAAACTGCCCTCCCCTACTGACATGATCTTGTCCCCAATGACCCTCTCTTGTCAGCCTGATCTCGCCCCTAACTTCCCTCTTTGCCTTGGCCCCCACTACCATGGTTTTGTCTGGAAGGAAGTTAGACTTCCAGAAGATGGCTGGTTCACCTGGTCTATTAGCATATTACCCTTTTATTAGTATACATAGATTATATAGGACAGGATTGCTTAAATGGGGGGAGCCTTTTTTATCAGGAAGGAGATGCTCTTGGCAGACAAAAATACACAATCCCTATATCTGGACTAATAGCCAGCCATATGTAATACACCTTACACCAAACAGCTGTTGCCCTTAAAACCCCTCCTCAGCCCTGACCTTAGGTTCTGCCTTCGCAGTTCACCCAGATTTGATTCTGATTGGTCAGTTTCTATGCCAGTCAGCATCTTTGGGCCTGTCTCCAGGCCTGATCAAAGAGGCTGGGCTGGTCAGCAGCCTATGTGGAGGCCTATAGAGAAACAGAGGTATGGCTGCTGGCAAATCCTGGAGAGAAAGAGAGATGCAACAGCTGATCAACAGCTCCCACAGAGGCTGTGGATCAGACCCTGCCTCTCTCTTCAGGCTTCTCTCTGGGGCTAATTTGCAGCCCCCTTGGCAGTCAGTGCTGGGTCACCACCACAATACAGCACTAACTGCAGGACTGACTTCTGGTCGGTCAAGCCTTCTGTTGTTATGGACCCTGGGTTTTTATATATTAGGATGGTCCACTTTATATTTCATTATTTCAATCCAAAACCACTCTTTAATATATATTTTTATTGTTGATAGCATTACAGATGTCTTCTATTTTCTTAATCTTGTATTTACTTTTCTTCAACATTTCAGATTCAATTGTTTTATTTATAATATCTATTGCCTAATGCACTTCCAAAATTTCTAGCTCAAATTATCTGTACTTAATAAAGTCTTTGAAAAAGTATATAATGGAGAATACTATTTTAATATCAAAATCACTGTATGGTCATTATTTGTTTCTTCCACATTTCCTTAATGTGGAAGGAAAACAATTTCTTACTTCCCACAGGGTGTTGATAACCTTTTAGTTATATTCTATAATTAAAACTTCTTGCTGAAAAAGATTTGAAGTTGACTTTTGCAAGGTACTCTTGTTATTAGTTACCTATGATTATTGGGAGAATCTTTTCTCCTTAGTTCACTTAATGCCTTTAGTGACATCAAACATCCTTGACTACGGCCTTTATACACCTCACCTGTATTACTGGTGTTGCTTTACATTTCCTGCTTATATTTGGGGGTTTAAATCCCATGATGAGAGTTCCACCAGTGTCAAATGAAAAAAGTTATCCAACATGAGGTTTTATCAAAGACTCCAGATCATCCCTGGCCAGCGTGGCTCAGTTGATTGGAGCATTGTCCCATGCACTGAAAGGTTGCTGCTTCAATTCTGGTCAGGGCACTTACCTAGGTTGTGAGTTCAATCCCTGGTAGGGGGCACCTGCAGACCGGCCAGCAATCAGTGTTGTTCATATACATTGATGTTCTCTCTTTTTCTCCTTTCCCCTCTCTCTAAAATTACTGAAAGCTTATCACCCAGTGAGGGTCAAAAAACAAAAACAAAAAAACCTTCAGATCACTCACTGCCAGGTAGAAAGTTTGTGGGAAATGGCTTACCATTTCTGGGAGAAAATTGTAAATATCAACCTATTAAATTTGATCATTATCCCAATCTTTTTGTGAGACCTTGATGACAAGAAACTGTCTGCTGCAATGACATGACAGGTAAACACTAATGCTACCATTCAGCTCTGAATCTGATGCCTGTTACTTTATGAAATACTTCAAGAATAATAATCAGAAGGAATTTTTAAAATTGTTGGAGTGTCATTCTTCCCAAGGTGACAAAATGGAATCCTAAAGATTTTTTTTCAATCACATCTTATATGTATACTATACTAAGAAAAAAATGCAGTTTTTGTAAAAATGGAAAGAACTCAATGTTCCAAATAAAAATCATTTATTTATAAATTCATATGTAAAATGACTTACCACACAGCAATCAAAATGTCTTTGGTTTATACAACTATTCCATTGTGATATTTATTCCCCTTCCATCTTTTGCTTGCTAACTGCAATGAAAGCCCTTTACAGACAAGTATTCTTGGGTCTGATAATTGGTTGCAAGATCTGAAGTAAATTGAGTGACAATTAAAACTCCAGGGATCATCTTCCTATCAAAGTTGATTACATTTGTGATGAATGCTGTGAAAGAAGTTGAGGAACTCCTTGGTAGAATAAAGCAGGAGAAAGGCACAGTACATGGGAGGTTCTTCATGAGACACTTAATATCCAAAGTGATAGGAGATGCAGGTAGAAGGTAAAGTGAAGCCCCTTCGAATAGGTCCAATAGTGAAACATAGAAAAGGAGACAGGACACTCAATGATCCAGGCAAATATGTATTGAGAGGGTTTGAAAGTGGACTGTGCGATGATCCTATATAATAAAGAGGTAATATGCAAATTAACCCCAAGCCCTCATAAGATGGCTGCCTATGACCCAGCCAGAAGGGGAGTTAGTGAGGGACAACCAAACAACTGGACAAGCAGGCTGCATGGGGTGACCAGGCTGGCAGGGGGGTTAGTGAGAGATGACCAAATGACTAAACAGCAGACTGTGTGGAGTGACCAGACCAGTAGGGGGGCCATGAGGGGTGACCAGGCCAGCAGAGGGGAGCAGTAAGGGGTGACCAGTTCATCAGGGAGGGGGCAGTTGGGAATGACCTGGCTAGCAGCAAGGGGGCAGTTAGGGGCAACCAGGCAGGCAGGGAGGCAGGGAGTTAGGGCAACCAGGCAGGCAGGCAGGTGAGTGATTAGGAGCCAGTGGTCCAGGATTGTGAGAGGGATGTCCGACTGTCAGTTTAGGCCCTATCCCCAGGATTGGAGAAGGTACAGGCTGGGCTGAGGGGGACCCCCCATGCACAAATTTCATGCACCAGGCCTCTAGTATTGTAATAACTATGTACGGTGCCAGGTGGGTACTGGAAATATCAGGGAGAACACTTTCTGAAGTATATGATTGTCTAAAGTATATGCTGTAAACTTGAAATCAATGAAAATAATATTAAATGTAAACTGTAATTGAAAAATTAAATTAAAAAAAAACAACATCAGCAAAATAGAATGTGGATGTGGATGTGGATGGCCCAGATTGGAATTTTAGTTCTATTAAGGTGCATGTCATTGGGTCATTTATTTATCCTTTCTGTATTTCATCTATTAAATGAACTTAATACCACTGTAAAACCATCAGATCAGTGTTTGACATGTGGAAAGTGTCAAGATTTAACCAATATTACTATGGTCATCATTATCATTGTTGTTTTTGTTTTAACATTAGTACCAGTGCTAGGCAATGATGTCTGATCAAGTAAATGAGAGATGAATAAGATAGTGTCCATTCTCAAGAAGCTCATACTAGCGTGGTATTTTTAAATCACTGATTTAAAGGCAGCATGCCATTAAAAACCACCTTAAAATATTTTTTCAACAAATGAATTGTTACCATTAAAGTTATAATACAGGACCAATCAGGATATTGTGCTGTTGTAATGTTAGTTCTTTGGATTGTAATTATCTAGCCATTAAGAATTGAGTTTGTAGCTTGGGATAATCCAATGCTTCCTAGTATTTTGCTGGGATGTTCTCATAATCAGAGTGTTATGTTCTCATTATCAGAAAGTTTCATGTCTTTGAACCGATGTCATTATCTGTGATTTCAAGTCTTTTTACAATCTAATATAAAAATATGCAAAATATCCATGAAACTTAAACAAAAAATAAAATCTGAGCTATAAAACATTAGAAACTAAAATTTCCCAAATATTTAGAACATATGCATTAGTGACATAAGAATTACTGATATAATAACTTTATTCAGACACCTATGGGCTCTATAGCATATCTCTATAATAGATTCATGAATAATAAGGCTTCTATATTAAAAGTTTAAAATCAATGTGATATTAAAATATTTGTTTTATTTACAGCAGAAGTGTATAATTTAGTATAATGCTAAAAACAACTGTTTTTAGAAAACTATGACCCACTCCTCTTTATTTCTTAATGTTGAGACACAGAACCCAAGTCTGGGATCTTCAGGGGAAAAAAATGTTTATGGACATCAAGGAGCTACACAATTTATTCTTCCTTAATACATTCTGCTGTTTTTGCAAACAAAATGTTAACAGATCATTAAGGCTATGCCTGGAACTGAGGAAAAATATCAATGATGAATGGCTGTATGCATGGGTAATAAAAGTAACAGCCATCATTTATTAAACTTCTGTCACATCTGATTTCAATAAAATCTCTTAAATGATCTTGGGAGAAAACTTTTGCCAGAAGGAGGGAGGATTTTGTCTGGTTTCCAGGAGGAAGCATTGCAGGTAGGAGCCTGGAGCCTAAAATTGCATTTCTTGGGTGAATAAGGACATGGGATCCACTATGGAGGAAGAAACTGTAAGTACTGCTCTCTTGATTTGAATGAGAGGGGCTGATGGATCAGGAGATTTACTCCCCAAGATATGGTGTTGTCAGCCCTTGACACACAACAGCACCAGCTGCTTGTGAAAGTGGTCACTACAACTTGGAACAATATCATTACCTAATAACAGTAATAGTGTTCCACACCTTCTCTTCTGTGATTATGCATGTATGAAAGCTCCACTGGAATCCTGGGCCCCTGCCAAATAAAGCAAAAGCCTACGTATAGGCTGCATTGACCTTGAGTAAGATGGAAACATGAATGGACAAAGGGTCTTTGGGAAGCTCATGAGGCCTTGGTAGAGCCATGTCAGTCAAGCGAAGGCAGCACGAGAAGTAGAAGAAGATGGCATGTATGAGGCACTCCTGAAACTCCTTTCCTTTTAGAACTGGAGAGAAGAAACTGGAGGAGCCAAGACTCAGAAAAATGGATGTGTTATAAATGTATATCCAAGCTGTAATCTTAAATTCAGGTTTTGCCCAAATCCCTGTCACACAGCTACCAGTGAATTATTTATTATTATAGTTTTGTCATTATTATGTTCAGACCCAGTTGTTTAATAAAATAATGATCTAGATTTCCTTTGTAAGATAAATCTTTTTAAATCTGAACTGAATTCCTGCCCTGGCCAGTATGGTTCAGTTGGCTGGGTGTCGCCCCATGCACTGAAAGGTTGCCAGTTCGATTCCTGATCAGGGCACATTCCCAGGTTGTGGACTAAATCTATTGTAGGGAGCATGTAGGAGGCAGCCAATCAATGTTTCACTCTCACATTGATGTTTTTTTCTCTTCATTTCACTTTTTCTCTCTCTAAAAATAAAACTTTTAAAAAAATTTCAAACTGACTTCCCAATTACACACCTTTCTTACCTTGTATTGAGAGATATGGCTTGTGTAGTCTCAAGCATTCATGAGAAGTACAACACATTAATGGAATGATTTGTAACTACATAAAGGCATGAATTTGAATTACACAAATTGAGGAGGAAATAGCAAGCCCCTGAGCCTACCTTGGCCTTTACCATCCCTAGCAAAACATTGTTCTGTCCCAGTCATCCCATACACAATTTTAAATCTAATATTTTGAAAACTAGATAAAAAATTAAAAAGTCAGTTGTTGCTGATGATAAGAGAATTAAAAAATGGAGTAATCAGTAACATTTATAACTTTTAGAAGGAAAAAAATTGCTGGTTACATTATAGAATGGCGGTGTTAAAGCAAGTTTCAACTTTTGATTTATGATGTGAATGGGCCTCCTATAAGATACACGAGGAAACAAGAAAAAGGGTTTTCTTTTTTTAATATATATTTTTATTGATTTCTGAGAAGAAGGAAGAGGGGGAGAGAGATAGAAACATCAATGATGAGAGAGAATCATTGACTGTCTCCTGCATGCCCCATACTAGGGATCAAACTCACAACCCAGATATGTGCCCTGGTTTATAGGTTACTGAGCCACACCGGCAGGATGAGAAAAAGGGTTTTCTGAAATTACTTTAGTAAATTCTCTGGTTTGTGCAAGATACAATCATTCAATTTTTTTTAAAAAAAGCCATCAGAGAAAATTAGAGTCATTTTAATTGAGGTTCAGAAAATGTGTAACTTTCAAAAGTGAAATATAATTCAAAAGGTACTCAGCAGGTATTCCTTTATCATTATTACTTCCAGTTTGTTAGAGTCAGCATAGTTCATCTTTAATCTTGCTAGAGTTATAATATGCTATAAGATTGATACTGTGTTTCGCCGAAAGTAAGACATTTCCCGAAAATAAGACCTACTTACAGTTTCGTCTCTCGCTGAAATATAAGGCACCCCCCAAAATAAGACCTCTCTGATAATAAGGCCTCCCCCAAACATAAGACCTTCTCGATAATAAGCCCCCCAAACATAAGGCCTCCCTGATAATAAGCCCCCAAAGCTACTGTAACTCTGGACTCTGGGTCATAGCTGCCGGCGCCACTGCGCAGCTCACTGTTGGCCACAGTGTAGCTGGAGCAGACAGGAAGTGCATGGTCTCTTTTAATCAGAGAGCCCATGCCGCCGCAGGACAAGCTGCCACCAGCTGCTCGCTCTGCCCTGACAGAGTCTGGCTGACTTACAACTAGACAGTGAATGGC
This sequence comes from Murina feae, assembly GCA_004026665.1. Taxonomy (NCBI): domain Eukaryota; kingdom Metazoa; phylum Chordata; class Mammalia; order Chiroptera; family Vespertilionidae; genus Murina; species Murina feae. The sequence continues at coordinate 4,067 of PVJC01025877.1, read as the reverse complement.
GCAGGGCAGGAGTCGGGCACATTGTGTGGACACACAGGTAATAAATTTCCTTTTTTTTTTTGTTCAACAATAAGTGTGTACCGTATTCTTCTTCATGGAAAAATAAGTCAAATCCTGAAAATAAGACCTCGCGCATCTTTGGGAGCAAAAGTTAATATAAGACACTGTCTTATTTTTGGGGAAACAGGATAATAACAATACTTCTGTGGGTTTACAGAAAATGCACTTTATACCTATAGAGTCATTGAGAATTTTAGATTGATTTTAATTATTCTTATACGTTACCATCCTTTATGGGGAAAATGATATGTTAGAGTTATGTTCACAATATTGGAACTCCAAGTACTTAAGCCATCTCCATCTAGAATATTAAGGGCATATTTACCTCCAGGTATTTCTTTTATTTGGCATACATACTGAGTTCCTATATTTATTACACATCCCTAATTGGGGACCCAAAGAAGTGTAACAAATGGTTCCTGTAGGAAATAGCTGATAATCTACTTGGGAAAATGAGCCATACAGACAAACAATATAAAAACAAAATCAATTATAGTCAACAACTAAATGAATACTGCAGAAAACAAAGATTTTAGGAACTCACAAGAGAAAGGAATCTATGAGGCTGACTGGTCAAATAAATGGTGAAAACATATACTTTAAAATAATCAGTCTGGCTTTTATTTGTCCAACATCTTAGTGAGGCCACAGTGGTAGCTGCTGCTCTCTGAATTTCACTATGCTGCCCAGGACAATAAAAGAAGCTGGAAAGTCGACCAAGAAAGACAAAGACCCAGTGAACAAATCTGAGGGCAAGGCCAAAAAGAAGTAATCCAAAGGCAAAGTTCAGGACATGCTCAACTAGTCTTGTTCGACAAAGCAAAGCATGACAAACTATAAGGATGTTCCCAACTATAAGCTTATAACCCCAGTTGTTGTTTCTGCCAGACTGTAGATCCACAGTTCCTTGGCCAGGGTAGCCTTTCAGGAGCTCCTTAATAAAGGCCTTATTAAACTAGTTTCAAAGCACAGACCTCAAGTAATTTACACCAGAAACACTAAAGGTGGAGATTCCACAGGTCTCACTAGCTGCACATTTTGAAAAATAAAACTTTATTAAATTAAAAAATAAAGAATCAGTCTGGCTATTCTGAGCATATACTATAGGTGGAAAAGATAAAAAGAGACTAGTTAGCAAAGAAAATATGCAGTAATCAGGCTGAAGATCTTGATGGTTTAAATCAAGTGGGAGTAGTAGTAATGGTGAAAAGCACTGGATTTCATTTATATTTTGTACACTGCCTTGACAAATTTGCTAATGGGTCAGACAAGGAGTGCAATAGAAACAGATGAATTGATATTTGCTCAAAATTTCTTGGCCTGAAAAAAAAAAAAGCAAAATTATAACTGTCATTTACTGAGATGAGATGATTTGAAAAAGAACCATTTTGGGGGAAAATTCAAGAATTTGTGGAGGACGTTATGATAAAAATGGATATTGTATACAATTAGTGATGTGGAGTAAATAATTGCTTACATGAGTCTGAAGTTTATTGAAGAGGCCACCACTGGGAATACAATTTTTGGTTTCTTCGGAGCACAGGTTTTAAAGTCATTAGACTGCTGAAATCACCTAGAGAGAGTCTGGATAGAAGAAACATCTGAGATTAAGCCCTGGGGCATTACAATGTTTAAAAATTACAAAAATGAGAAAGGATAACTGAAGGACTCTGAAAAAGAGTGGCCAGTAACAAAGGAAGAAATCTAATAAAGTGGGATGCTCCGAGGATAATGTGAGGCAGTGGTTCAAAAGAAAAGAACAGGTAAACTGTTCGCTGATGCACACAAGTCAAGTGAGATGAGAAGTAAGACTTGATCTTTTAATGAAAGTGTGGAAAGAGTAGAACAACGCAAGAAGCAATAGTACCAGATGCTTCATCTGAGTGGGTATTGAAGTCATGAAGAACCATGCTAGGGATGGTGTAGGAAAAAGTGATATTGAACTAATTGTTAAGAGGGAGCTATTACAGTATCTTTAAAATGACTATTAAAAAAGAAAATAGACAGGATATTTTGATGACATGAGCTTCAAAGCTGGCATTGTGCAGAGGGCAATGTATGATGTAGAATGGCAATAATGAGAAAGTTCCTGCCCAACACCAGGCCCAGTGATCTGTGGATTCCTCAGGATAGCCTGAGGAATATCCAAACACCCCTTCCCCATGGATTTTTAAATACCCCCTAAGAGGAATATTATGAAAACCACTGGACCTACTTTCAAAGCTCCATTTCTTGCCTTTTGTTGGCACTACCTCAACTATACAACTTTTTCAAACTTGTGTAGTTCCACATACTTCTACATCGTTAATTTTACATAACTCTGATAGTCCATTTTAATTGTGGTTGGCATGGCCTTCCTCATCTAGAGATGTGCAAGACTTCTATTTTATTGTTTACATTTTTAGCCTTTGCTCAAACAAGTTATATGGAAGCCAAAATGGATGAAATAAATGAAATAGAGATTTTCTATTTAGATACCAAGGGTCTGTGTGTGCTATTTGGGGGGAGGGAAGCATAATTGAAGAGAATAGGGTAACTGTTTTTAAAAATAAATTTTAATACAAAAGAATGAAACTCTGATAGACTTACAAATCCCAATGTGTAATGACTGGTATTTAGAGAAATTATTCCTTCCTGTACGTGGTATTCTTTAAATTGCACTGCCCAGTAGGATACCCATCCTACCAACATCTGCCAAAGCTAATGTTGAAGATAATTCTAATGGAACAGGAGTGTTTAATAGCTTTCTTGGTGTTTTTGCAATTGAAAATGTAGCTGGCATATCTGTTATTTAGTCTACCACATATCAGAATGTCTAAATCTGAAATTCACAGAACATGGATGTAAAGAGGGTGTCTCTATTGAAATGAACCAAGAGGGAAGTGATGAAGACTCTCTCCTTGACTACGCTTTAGACAGATTGCTCTGTTCACTCTTCTCAGCTAAGACTTGACCTTGGACTTCCAAATTCATCCTTGCCAAATCTGGTCCTAGCAAGAATTTTGCCAAGTTAGTTTAGGGAGAATGCCCAATCCTTCATATCTGATCACCCTGGCCTGTGCTCAGTAAGAATCCTGTTAAGTTAATTAGCAAAAATCCCACCGCTCTTCTCCTTTTACTAATTTTTCGTCCATTGACCCTTTCACCTTGCTCTTTGTCTATAAACTCCCATTTGTCCTTGTATTTTCAGTTGAGCTCAGTTCTATAGTGAAGTATCTTTTCCTCTATCACAATAGTTTCTCAATAAAATCTGTCTTTACTACTTTAACTGGTGCTTGAACAGAGGAGAGGCAGGAGCTGGGGCATTGTACCTAAATGGACACCCTGCCAACTACAAACTGCTGAGTCAAGTAACTTACCTCATTCTTCACTGTGATTGTGTAAACATGTGTGTTTGTGTGAGTGTGCAAGTAAATTGAAGAGAATAACATCTACTTTATAGTACCATTATAAAAATTAAATTATATATATATATATATATATATATATATATATATATATATATATACAGAGAGAGAGAGAGAGAGAGAGAGAGAGAGAGAGAGAGAGAGAGAGCCAGGGGCAGTCGCAACTGAATGGACACCAAACAGGCTGAGTGGGGCAAAAGGCCAGCAGGGGGGTTAGTAAGGGACAACCAAACAACTGAGCAGCAGGCTGCATGGGGTGACCAGGTCGGGAGGCGGGTTAGTGAGGGACGACCAAATGACTGAACAGCAGGCTGCATGGGGTGACCAGGACAGCAGAGGGTCAGTGAGGGATGACCAAATGACTGAACAGCAGGCTGTGTGGGGCAACCAGGCTGGCGGTGGGGGGGGCAGTTGGGGGCAACCAGTTTTGCAGTGAGGGGTGATCAAATGACTGACCAGAAAACTGTGTGGGGCAACCAGGCTAGCAGGGAGGTTAGTGAGGGACAATAAAATGATTGAATAGCAGGATGTGTGGGGCTACCAGACTGGCAAGGGGGGCAGTGAGGGGTGACCAAGCCAGCAGAGGGTGGCAGTGAGGGG
>PVJC01025876.1:0-24408 GCA_004026665.1 Murina feae | reverse complement strand
AAGAGAAAAGCAGTTAGTTACCTACAAGGGGGCACCCATACGACTGTCAGCTGATTTCTCAACAGAAACTTTGCAGGCCAGAAGGGAGTGGCAAGAAATATTCAAAGTGATGAATAGCAAGAACCTACAGCCAAAATTACTTTACCCAGCAAAGCTATCATTCAGAATTGAGGGTCGGATAAAGAGTTTCACAGACAAGAAAAAGCTAAAAGAGTTCATCACCACCCAACCAGTATTATATGAAATGCTGAAAGATATCCTTTGAGAATGAGGAAGAAGAAAAAGGAAAGTAAAAATTATGAATAACAAATATATATCAACAAGTGAATCTAAGAATCAAGTGAATAAAAAATCTGATGAACAGAATAAACTGGTGAATAGAATAGAATCAGAGGCATAGAATGGAGTGGATGGACAATTTTGGGGGGTTAAGGGTGTTGGGGGTGCGTGAAGAGACTAGACAATAATTGTACACCTATGGATGAGTGGGGGGGCAAGGACAGAAGTGGGGGTGGGAAATGGGAGGAGGGGAGCTATGAGGGAAAAAATAGGAACAACTGTAAGAATCTGAACAATAAAGATAAATTTAAAAATAAAAAAATAAAAGCGAAGCAGTTGTTTTGATAATATTTAAGGATAATTCATGACACATAGGCTATAAGAATTTCAGTCATTGTCATCTATAATTTAATAACACTATAAACTAGGCACCCTTCTGAGATTTTCCATTTATTCATCGAATTCTAACAAGTCTATGAAATTCTGTGATAATCCTATTAAAGGCAAGACACTGTGAAAGGTCCTGGTCCTTCTCAAAATTATGTAGGTAGGAGATAACGAAGTTGAGATTCACAACCAGGTTATCTGCAGTCTGGTTGCACAGTTTAGCTGTGAAATGCTTCTCTACACTTTCTTACTTCACACATGCACATACACACACACATACAGCCTAATGTATGCTAATTACTTTTAAAATATCTCTACCTCTATATGTCTACATAGTTCCCTATCTGGTTAAAAAGGAAAGGAGCATTTTTTACTATTCTGACCTCAAAATATAAAGTTATCCAATTAGTGATGAATACTCCAATCCCAATGAAAGGTGTTATTTTAGAGGAATTGAGACACATGTTTCACAGAATTAAAGCCAATATTTTTTCTATGCAGCTAACTTTAAGGAATTCTGAAATCATTTTTGCTATGGAAAAGCAACAGATTTTATTTCAAACTTCAGTATCTAGTGACATAACACAGCATCTGTACCTTACACAAACTCACAACAAGCAAATGGATGACATTTTTCGTCAGCAAGTGACTTATTTTTTTGTGCTTAGCCAGTTGACACATAATGTTTATCTACTGACCAACTAGAGGCCAAGCGCATGAAATTTGTGTGCAGGTATGGTCCCTAGGCCTGGCCTGTGATCAGGGCCATCTCCCCTGGCTGCCGCAACTGGCCCCACCTCCCACCGCCACCCATCCTCGGTTCCCCATTCACCATCAGACAATTGGAGCCTGCTGGCCAGGGGGAAGGACCAAAAGGTTGGCCATTCCTGCCCATTCTCTAGCCCCACCCCCACTGTGGGTTGCCCTCTGTGTGGGGGGCAACTGGTGGGGCGGGGGCCTTGGCCTGGTGCTGTCTGCGTCCCCTCCACCCACCCGCAGTTCCCCATTTGCCATTGGACGATGGGAGCCTGCCACCTCGGGAAAGGGACTGAGAGGTAGTCAGGTGCCTCATAGTGATTGGTTGAGCAGACGTTGTGGTCATTCCACTGGTAGGGTCAATTTGCATAGTACCCTTTTATTATGTAGAATATTAGATATTTAATTATTATTTTTGATTTATCATTTTAATCAGTTATTATTGCTTTTTAACTCAAATTTTAGAAACATATAAATGTTAATTATAATAAATTTTATAGCAAGATTATAAAAATGAAAATAAAGTTCTAATGAATAGAAAGAACGTTTTTGCTTTCTTTTGTAATATATCAGTGTATATATTACATTCTGTTTTCTTCTGTAGTTTGATTGATTAAGCTCAGTGAAAAATTCTATAGAATTGCTTTCTATATGTTCAAAATCCAAAGACCCAAAATGATAGGACCCAAAATTCTCCTACTTCTTCACCTTAAAATATCCTTACTGTTATTTAAAATCAAATTTACTGTCTTCAAATCAGTGACATATAAATATTACGAGGATTTTTGCATTAATGGCATTAATGCAAACATATTTGATACCATATGGAAAGAGAAACACAACACAGGCACACATAAAAGTTTTGTGAAGGCAGTCATTCTAGAGCTGCATAATAGTTTGGTGATTCGCCAATAGCAGTTTAGAAAACAGTAGAATATTAGAAAAGACTGTGCTTTATTTATGCACTAACTAACTATGTACACATGGGAAGAGAACTGGAATTAGATTTAGAATGGTTGCATGTGTCTGTGAATGAAGGACAAGGATGTGAGCCAAATGTAGACATGAATTTTGTTGCTGTTTTCTTCAGAGGACAGCATTTGGCCAACTCTTTCATCCTTATTGAAAAGTAGTCATATAATACTGTCAAATGACCTCACTATTCTCAAAACAAAGCAAACAAGACAAAGAAGAACAAAGCCTAACTCTTCTCTGGCCCTCTGAGTCTCATCCACACTACCACTGTTGGGCTTTAACCTTAAGGTTGGGCTTGCTTATAGGTTGGACAGTTTCACTTTGCCATTCTGAAAATTGGCAGTCTATGAACTGGCTGTCAGTTACTTGGCTGACTTCCTGCAGGAACTAGAGGCAGTGAGTAAGAGAAATATCCATTGCCTAAAAATTTTTAAAAAGGCCATTGTAAGACCAATGCCCTGGCAACCAGAGGAACAGTAGAGGTAGAGATGGGGAAGGAGGAAAGAGGTATTATCAAACAAGTAAACAAAGACAAACGGTGAGGATGAGGAATAAATCAAGTTTTCACCTAGTGGAAAATTATGCTGATGCTGAGTAGATTCTGATCTATCTTCTATATGCAGAAATATTTACATATCCTCCTTACTCCATTCAGCCATCAAATGTTTACTGAGAACTATGCGCCATGTAGTGTGTATCAGCTGGAGACTCAGCCATTGTACCCAAGTTTTACAGGACCTGATCTGGTGGAGCAAACCGATTAATGACTGCAACAAACAAAAGCCATAGTTATAATGCAGTTAGATAAGTGACAACAGAAATATGTGAGTACTATACAGTTTCTAAAAAATGTATGGGGAAGGGAAGAGAATGTTTTTTCGTGTCCTTTGACAATTTCTCCAGACTTTCTATGATAAAAAGAGAACCCTATTTTCAGGGAATATTTTCATAGTTTCACACTGTCTTTATCCCATCTGGAATGAAGATTAATCCTCAATCAGTGTTCCTACAAGAGAACACTATCTATGTCAATAGAGAGGAAATTTAACACCATCCAGGCTTACAGACATCTATCCATCTGCTCTTGACTATGTAGGAACACCTGGGTTTTTCTTCTGCACTTGTTGACTTTCATTCCTTCAAATAAAAATAGCAAATATAAGTAAATGTCCCTGTTGTCTCTGAAAAATGTGCCAGGGCCAAATCATCCATATGCAGCTTCACTCTCCATCACTAAACTAAAGAGAACATTAACTAGAATCTGTAGGCATTTTTAATCCTGAGCTCAAGGCTGACATCCTTTTTATATTAATAATATTTATCTGGTTGTCCCAGAACCTCAAACCAGTATGTTAAATGATGAGTACATCTGTTCTCTGCTGTTCTTGGCTCCATCCTTCAACTCCATCCTTCTTGAGGTATCCCTTATATTTCCCACACATGTACTCCAACCAGAAATGCTAATACCTTCCTTATCCTTCCTTTCTGCGTCACCTTTCACATCGAATCAGTCACCAGTTTCTGCTTGATCCACCTTCCAAAACCTTTCTACTATTTATCTCTTCCTTTGTTCTTTAGTCCCTTCAGGTTGTCATTTCTCACCTGGACAATTGGAACAGCATCCTTGCTATTCAGTCTCAGCCCCATCCGCCACCAAATCATCCTTTTGATCTGCAAATCTGAACCTGTCATTTTCATGTTAAAAATTCGACAGTGGCCTATTTCCCATAACACTGTTTTTCAAACATTTTTTTTGTCAACAGAATCTTCTTTCAATTATATTTTATGTAATATCTCAATTACATGGAGTTGATTAGATGTGAAGTTCAGTGAATGAGACGGGACATAAGAAAGCCCTGATCTCAGAGACTCTTCCCAGTATGCCTTGCTAAGTGACCTAAGGTTCCTCAGTGAATCTGCAGAGCAGAACAGAATGTAGCTTAAAAATCATCAACCTATAGAAAAAATTATAAGTTCCCTTAGGTTACCTACAGACCCTTAATTATCTACCTGTCTAGACTCATTTCCCACACTGTGCATCTTTCCATGTAATTCAGCAACCACATTGAATTGTGGCTACTTCACAGACATGCTGAGCTCTAATACGACTCTCTGTGCCTAAACACTGGTCCCTCTGTCTAGATTGTGACCCTCTGACAAGAACTCCAAGAAACTGACTGGTCATCTGGCTCAGTGAGTGTCATCTGTCCTTTTCACACTCCCACATCTCACCTCTAGACACACTAAAACTTTCCATTTCTATGTGTTCCCACTGCATTTTTCCTTCATCTCTGTAGCATATTGCTTTGTAACTCTTGCTTTCACATCTGTTTCTCTAAAATATTGAAGCAGTAACCAGGCTTTCATTGCTGATTTCTCCAGACCTAGCATAGTCTTTCAGCCTCTAGGGTTCATTAGTAAATATTTGTGACATGAATAAATACTGTAACTTGCTTCTTGAGTTATTATAACTAGATTTCAGTTAATTTCAAAAATAAACATACTATTAAAATAGAACTATGTTCCTTCATTTTTAAAACTGATTTATAATTCAGATATAAGTTTGTTGGTAAACTGGTTGAACGCAATAAGAAATATATAGGTAAAAACAAAATAAAAATTTACATTGTCATTTTAAAACCAATTAGGATCCATACATTGTATATGAAACTTTCCCTTTCAGCTTCTTTAGCTTTTTAGCAGTAAATTTAAGGCATTTGAGGGAGTCTGCCCAGTCTCCAGCTGGTCCAGACTTTCTCTCCTCTATGTGACTGTACAGTGACCACAAGTCATTTAGACTTAATGGTGTTGGAAAATGGAAATATAAGTAAAAAAAGATTTTTTGTTTTGGTCAAAATACTATAAATATTTAGTAAAGTCAGTCACAAAGTATACCTTTAGTGATTTATCTTTTTTAACATTAAATGTATTTTAAATATTTTATGGAGAACTTGATGGATATTACAGAATATGTCCCCAAAGTATAAAATGGACCAATTGCCACTCACTGGAAGCTCAGAAGAGCCCTGCCTCTTTTCCAGATAGAGCTTCAGAAAACCTGTATGAAATGGTGGTGGGTGGGGCAGCAGCCTTGGAGCTAAATCATTTTAGCTGAGGCCCTAGAAATCCTTGGTTAGAACTCAGAGACCTGGGTTTCAAACTTGGACATTCTATTACTAGCTATGTGAGTACTTGTGCCAGTTACCTAACTTCCCTCATCTTCAAATTCTAATTTTGGGGAATAGGAATGATAATAACTTCCTCATAATTAGGACTTATTGAAATAGTGTACTTAGTTCAAGTCCAGACACAGGGTATGCATTCAATAAATGCTAGCTATTGCTTTTTATTTGACTCCAATATATGGAATATCAATCCCCTGGAAAGTGCTGATATTTATAGCAGGGCTGATGAGGGGAAAAGTCAAAAGGAGATACCTAAGAATGCTAAGAACAAGAAGTTTGGAAAATGTCAAACATACTGTAATGAATGATGTTTAATTTTGTCCACATTTGTAATAAGGTGCCTGATGGGATTAAATATGTATTGGGTAGATAGATGGGGCAGGTTAATACATACAAGGAGTGCAGTGTTTTCTGGAACATTTAAGAGGTAGCCATTGCATTTACACCTGAGTCAACAGAAAATTGAATTACATATTTTCATTTACTGTTACCTCTTGGGTCAAAATATTTCATAAACTTTTAAGCTGAGAATGAGGCCTACCTCATTTCTTATGTGCATAGACATATTCTTCATTTAACCTGGTATTTGGAAAGGCATTTCAGTTCCTGTATTTCCCAGATAGAACATTGTCACTGAAGGTATTTCATGTAGTAAAATAGTGTTTCTGATTTATATACTTCAGTCGGTTTATATTGTGAGTTCATTAACCATAGAGGAATTTAAATAACTTGAAATGAGACCTTTGACAGAAAGCCTTCTTATATGACTTTCATTTACAGTAAAATGACTCATCTCAACCACCACCTATTCATCTAAAGCTGGCTGTTGACTAAAACCAAGTATTTATCCCTGTGGCTCTCTTCTGACTATGCATGGCCAACATTTGCATGTCTCAATCTCTGGAGCATGCTGGATATTTTCAATGTCTCCAACACCAGTACCTTTTATGTTCTCTTTAAAATTGCAGATCACTTGGCTCTGTTTATAGTCTATTATGAAAACAAGACATAGATCCTTTTTTTTTTTGCTGAAGGAAAGATTAATGGAATTGAATAAATACTTACATATGAGAATTAAGATGACATTAAAATATAAGTAAAAGAAGAATGAATTAGAAATGGGAAGACCAAGAGAAACATAACGTAACAACAGAATTGTAGATATCAGAAGCAGGCATTGCATGTTGTTTTGTTCTGTTGTCAGGGAATGTGGGTTGGAAAGGTAGCATGTTGTAGTGAGTAAAGACAATGATTCTTCTGGGTTTCTATGTGGAGATCATATATTGGACCTGTGCTAAATGTCCTTTTGGGTAGGTTTCTAGGTAGTAGATTACTTACGATGCTGTGCTTTGAGTAACATAGCTTATTTACCACCATATATTATTTTCATTCAAAGAGTAGGGTACGAAAGTGGGGGGAGAGAGGGAAGGATAATTTTACAGTGGTGAAAACTGACAAATGCTACCTGAAGCCAAGTTTTCAGCTTAAGATCAACAGAAATAGTCATATTGATAGTGAATCCCCTGTATGTGATGTGGTAACAATGGCACTTTAACTCTGCAGTCTTTTCCCCCAAAACACATCTCCTTAGTCTAACCATGAGGAAAATATCAGACAAATCCCAGTTAAGTGACATTCTACAAAATATCTGACTAGTAATCCGCAGAACTGTAAAAAACAACAACAACAACACAAAAAACAGGGCAAGTCTATCTAACAGGGCAAGCCTAAGGAGTCACGCTGCTCATATGTAATGTGATGTCTTAGATGGAACCCTACAACAGAAAAAAGACATTAGGGAAGACTCTGGAAATCTCAGGAAAATATAAGCTTTAGTGAACAATAATATATTAATATTGGTTCATTAATTGTGACAAATGTGCCATACTAATTTAATATTCTAATTATAGGTAAGACTGAATGTGGGGTATATAGTAATTCTCTTTACTATTTTTATAAAAATTCAGTAAACCTAAAATGTTTTTTTAAAAAAAGGTTATTTAAGCCCTGGCCATTATGGCTCATTTGGTTAAGTGTAGACCCATGCATCAAAAGATTGATGGTTCGATTCCCATCAGGGTATATGTCCAGATTGCAGGCTTGATCCCCAGTAGAGGACATGCAGGAGGCAGCCAATCCATGCTGCTTTATCACACTATTTTTTTCTCTCTCAAATCAATAAAAACATATTTTTTTAATTTCATTTAAAATAAAACTATAAATCTAACAATGTGAAAATATCCTACATCCTCATATTCAACCAAAGGAGCTAAGCACAAGAGTGCATCTTGGATATGATTCAATTTTTATGAAATTCAAGAATAGGTAACACTGAGTCATGCCATTGGAAAGTCAGGAAAATGGTTTTACTTGAGGGAGTGAAACAACCAGATCGGGCACAAAGGATCACTGGAATGCTGGTGATATTCAGAGTCGTTAGCCTATGAGTTGGTCCCCATGCGTGTGTTCAGGTTGAGAAAACTCATTACTCAGGATTATTATATTTGTCTGTAATATGTTTTACTTCAATAAAAAACAACAACAGTGGGATTATTTAATTTTGCTTAGTGACATTGGATGACATAGGTCACAAATGGTTATTTTTAGTATTAAATTAAACATTAAAGTACATTTTATGGGAAATGATTTAAAGTAAAATGAAAAGTAAGGAACAGTACATTATTAATTCATACATGTAACACATAGTTTTATGTTGTGAAATTCCAAAGTGACACTAGGATGGGTTAGGTATCTTTCCTAACTCTCCTGTGGAGATCTTACACTTTTACCCCTATACTTAGTCATTTTATTGTAATTATAATCTTTAGATACCTATCTTTTGTAAAATATATTTTATTGATTTCAGAGAAGAAGGGAGAGGGACAGAGAGATAGAAACATCAATGATGAGAGAGAATCATTGATTGGCTGCCTCCTGCATGCCCTACCCTGGGGATAGAGCTTACAACCCAGGCATGTGTAGAAACTGAACCATGACCTCCTGGTTCATAGGTCGACATTCAACCACTGAGCCACTGTGGACGGGCTAAATCCTATCTTCTTCAACAGAATAAGATTATGGAGCAGGAACATTCTATTGTTAATCTTTTCTAGCCAGTGAATAGCATATGTTCTGACAGGTTATATGTGATCAGTAATTATGATAGGTAAAAATGATACAAAGAATGACTACAGTAAGTATATACTGAGTATCATTTACTGTTTGAGATGTGTTTACATATTATTTTGATAATTCTCTCTCCTCTTTCCTATCTTTTATCTTTCTGATAAGTCCTAGAAGTTGATTATAGGATATCCCCAGCTGATCACACAAATTTTTACATCTTTTTCACCGTATTTTCCATTCCAGTCATTTTGTCCAACTTTCTGGAATTTTATATTCCAATCCTTTTACTGGAGTTTTAAATATGGCAATAAAATGTTTAGTACATAAGAGCCCTATTTTGTTTTTATTATTTTATAGGATAATATTCCTTTCTAGTATGTTCTCTCTACCTCTGAAGACATTCTTAATAGTATTTGAGGTTAATCTTTTCTCTCCATTATATCTCTTTTAAATTCTTTCTCCCTGTTTTTCCCTCCTAGGAGAGTGAGGAAGAGATATATATTAAGATTTTTCTTTAGTGCTAGGATTTTTCTGAATTTTTTTTTGGAGTAACTGGGTCAAAAAATATATACTGGGGGTTGAGGAGGGAGACTAATTTTGTCTCCTCCTAGTGAACCCATTGTCTAGTCTCCATGCAAAGGAACAGAGATTGAATAGAGGCAGGAGTGGAACATTTCAGACACAGGGTCCAGCTTATACTAATTATGGATGGAAGGAAGAAGTAACATGACATTCTCTGGAAAGTGGTTAGGTATACTAGTTGCAATGCAGAATGCACTTGTAGGAGTGATAAAATATGAAGTTAAAAAGACAAGAAGAGACCAGATCATGGAGAGTGTTTTGTATTTATTTGGATTAGGTTTAACTGCAGGACTAATTCTTAAAGTAACAGGAGTTAAAATGAGTTAGAAGTCTACTTTTTTCTCATATAAAGAAAATAATAGTGTATCGTCAGTGTGTAGCTTCCATATTCTGGTCTGATCATGGGCTCAGCATTCCAACCAGCAGAAAGAAGGAAAGGGCAGTAGCTCACAAAACTCCTCCCTTAAGGATACTTCCTAGAAGTTGTACCCATTACATACCTTCCGTTGTCTTGGCCTACTAGTTACACTGGAGACTAGATAATGTAGACTTTGGGGAGAGGATGGCCATGTTCCCAGTTAACTTTCAGGTATTCTTTACTGAGGTAGGAAGGAGAATTTGTTATGGGAAAATTCATAACCTTGTATAGGAGTTTAGGATGTGTGTAGACACTGGGGAAGGTTCCTGAAGAGGTTTAAGCCAAGGGAATTTTCACTTTAGAAATGTCCACCAGGCCATGACATGAAGGATAAGGTGATAAGTGATTACAGTGGGCTGAGCAGTTAGGTAACCATGAGAAGCACATGCATGTAAGAAATATAACATTATATGGCCCTGTTTATGGGGGACTGGAGAGAGAGCATCATTACTGGTGACAATAAATAACTACATTGATGTTGATTTTTTTATCTGCAGTATCGAATATTTGAAATATAATTGTTTACAGAAGTATATTCACCATATACCTAGGCCAACATCAAAGAGATGATCTATGTTCTTGATACCCCTTCCTAAATCTTAGAGCATTTCTGTCCTATTTCTATAGTACCTTTGTTTCTCTAACAATGTATATTGTGATCTTTAAAAGCATGTACACATGCTAAACATTTAAATACAAAAAGATATATAAAAAGTATACATTTCTTTACATTGCAAGTATATTTTTCATTGTATTCCAAAATTCCAGGACATTATCAGTCCTGTAGTTTATCCTACTGTCTTATGGAAGGTTTTATATTCAGAGCATGCTCTTAAAAATTGATGTAGAAAGGTCTGCATGTACTGATATGACTGACATAGAAAAATCAAGAAGCTCTATTTTTAAGCAACAGTAAAAATATAGAACAGTAGGATCAAGGTTACTATGAAAATCCTTTAGGAATATTCACACACACACACACACACACACACACACACACACCTTCATACAGACACCAAACACACACACACACACACACACACACTTTCATACAGACACATACACACTTTTTTCTTTTAAAAATACATTATTTTCAGAATTTTCAACATAAGTTATTTGACTTATTGAAATTTAGCAATGCATACAAATGCAGCATAACAAGGGATATTCGGAGGTAGGGTTAAATATGCAATCTGTTCAGTATCCATATGCTCAACATTCGGGACGTAAATATTCCTTCTCTAAGTCTAGTCTCATAACACCTGCTGCCTCCAGTATTTTATAATATAAGCATCACTTGGAATTGAGTGTGATTGTAATGCTATTATATGTGCATATTTGCATGCTATTTTCATTTTCTATGTACAGCATGGACTTTAAATGCAAGCTAGTTACATCATCTAGTGCTTAATAAAATAGTGAATTTCTTTCAAGGCTGAGGTAAAAGTGTTAGAATTTTGGAAGAATTATATATTCGTCTCCAACACAGAATGTTCATGAATGATTTTCATAGTAACCTTGATCACAGTGTATGCACTGTTCTGTATTTTTGCTGTTGCTTAAAAATAGAGCTTCTCAATCTTCCTATGTCAGCCATATCAGCACATATGGACCTTTCTCCATTAGGTTTTTTTAAGGGCTGCATGGTGTATAATCCATGCCCTATTGGTGTTGATGGACATTTTGTTTAGTTTTGTGTGTGTTTTTTTTA
Organism: Murina feae; assembly: GCA_004026665.1. NCBI lineage: Eukaryota > Metazoa > Chordata > Mammalia > Chiroptera > Vespertilionidae > Murina > Murina feae. The sequence continues at coordinate 12,989 of PVJC01025876.1, read as the reverse complement.
GTTTGTGAAAATTTGGTTTTATTATAATAAACTGATGAACAAATAGATCCAGACACATTGAAGCATGCAAAAGACTGATGAATTTCAGAGGGGTAGGGGCTAAGGAGTAGATTAATCAAAGGGAGAGCAATAGATTAATTAAAGGGGGAGAAATAAACAAACAAACAATAGTGCAGTGAAGGCCTGGGGGTAGGGAGGGGGGCAAGAGTGGTGTAGAAGGGATCAATGGGGAGAAAATACTTATTATTGTAATACTTTCAACATTAAAGATATTTTAAGTTAAAAACCAACAACAGTGTTTTAACAAAAGATACATAAATTAGCATTCTCACTCAGGCCAGTGTGTTCAGTTGGTTGGAGCATTCTCCCATACATCAAAAGGCGTGGGTTTGATTTCTGGTCAGGGTGAGTGTGGGAGGCAGCTGATAGATGTTTCTCTCTTTCATCAATGTTTTTCTCTCTCTCCCTCTTCCTTTCTCTCTAAAATCAATAGAACATACCCTTGGGTGAGAAAATAAAAAATTAGCATTCACATACACACACACATGTATACATGTGTGTGTGTATGTGTGTGTGGAGAGAGAGAGAGAAAGTATGTTTATATGTACATATCTATATATAATAAATAGTACTTTAGTGAACATGTGAGTGAAGCATGTATAAATAAATACATACATATATGCACAGGTTGAAATCCTAGAGGCAGAACTAAGGGCCAAATGGTATGTTTATTTCTCATTTTAATGAATTTAAAATTACCCACCAAAATGATTATACCATATGTTCCCACACACAGATTTCATAATGCTCCAGGTGGATAACATGAATGCATTGAGCAGCCTGTGTGTAAGGAGTTAAGCTGGTTGTACTGAGACCAAGCAACCTATTTATATTCTCTTTTAAAACACTGGGTACCAAACTACCTAATAAAATACCCCCTTTGGGTTATATGGTTGTCAAGGCTGTATTATCAAAGTTGTCACTGTTACTATTCTCATTGAAAAGCGTAGTATAACGCTGGCAGGTTTGACTCAGTGGATAGAGTGTCAGCCTGCAGACTGAGGGGTTCTGGGTTTGATTCCTGGTCAGGGCACATGCCCAGGTTTTGGGCTCAATCCCCAGTGGGAGTCATGCAGGAGGCAGCTAATTAGTGATTCTCTCTCATCATTGATGTTTCTCTCTCCCTTCCTGTCTTAAATCAATAAAAATGTATTTTTTAAAAAAGAAAAGGGTAGTATAATGATAAGGCTGAGCAATATATGTATTTATAAGTTCTATTTCTGTCTTCATTTGTGAACTTTTACATTCCTTTTGTGAGCCTTGACAGTGAAGATGATAAGGCATAGCTGTAGAAGACCCAATGCCAGAAGAAGAAAAAAGAAAAATATTGGGGAAAAATACCAAGATATATTGAGACAGCAATGGAGACTGAGTCTAGACAAAAAATTGGTATAAAGACAGAAAATTTCAGAAACTTCCCAAGGCAAGAGAGACATGCTTCTCACTGTTCACGTTTCACCTTATTTTTTAACACTCCAGCCTTCCCCCATAAATTTTCTCATTTATTGTTTATGTTAACTCTGGCCTGTGGTAATAATGAATGCTTAATGAAGTGATTCTTAAAATATAAATAAGGCGATACTTAATGATATAAATGTTTGGCTTCTGATGGTGACTGTGATTATTAGCTTGTTAACATTAAGTCTATAAGTTTTACTTGTACAAATAATCAAAGGGATGGGGATTTATAAGGATGACAGGGAGTGTCAATGGATAGTTTTTCTTCAAGACAATAACTGATTTTTGAAAACATATTTTTATAATACTTAACAGTCTAGTGTGTAAAGAATTCCAGCTGGTGTGGCTCCGTTGGTTGTGCATCATACTATGCATAGGAGGTCATCGGTTAGACTCCTGATCAGGGCACGTGCCCAGGTTGCAGGCTTGATTCCCAGTAGGGGGCATGCAAGAGGCAGCTGCTGAATGTTTCTGTCTCTCTCTGGATCAATAAAAACATACTATTAAAAAAATAAAAGTATGGAAAGAGGCTCACTATTTATTACAGAGAAATATAGAAGTTTTTGTATAAATAAGTGATAAAAAGGAGGGGAAGGAGGAAAAGTAGTACTTAAGTAATATTTGAACATTCAGTTTAATGCTTCATTTTCCCACTATTATTTCTTTTCTATTCCCTTTTTTTGTTTTGTTTTTGTTAATCATCATCTGGGAATTATTTTTAGATAGAGTGAAAGGGAGGAAGAGGAGGAGGAGAGAGAGACAAAGATAAGGAGGAAGAGGAAGAGGAAGAGGAAGAGGAAGAGGAGAAGAGAAGAGAAGAGAAGAGAAGAGAAGAGAAGAGAAGAGAAGAGAAGAGAAGAGAAGAGAAGAGAAGAGAAGAGAAGAGACATCAATATGTGGGAAAGACACATCGATTGGTAGCCTCCTGCGTGTGCCCCAACCAGGGCCAGATATCAAACCTGCAACCCAGGTACGTGCCCTTGACTGGAAATCAAACCCGCAGACTGACACTCTGGGCCACATTGTCCAGAGCCCCTAAAATCTACAAACTCAGGTATATGGTGTATAGGATTGTTCATTAAAATTTCATAGAATCAAACATAATTCAATAAAAACATGCCCCATAATAATGCAAATTTGGCTACTAGTGACTGAAGATTGGTTTTTATTCTCAACCCAACCTGCATTTCAAAAGAAAGTGGTAAACCAGGAGGGTGTACATGGAGGGAAGTGTGAGAACCCTTCTTGGGGAGCCAGGTAAGTTGAGGAAAGTCTTCTTATGTTTGGTATTTGTCCTTCCCACACCTTGAGAGGTGTGATCAGACAGGTGCCAAGGAGATTCCTGAATTATCCTTATCCAGGAATTCCCAACTCCTCTGGGAACTCAGCATTTTCCTCCTTCTGCATTGAAGACATTGCGGACAGCTGCCACCAGGTGGAGCTAGATTCTAGTTGGGACTTGATAGATTGGGATTATACTAGTACATTCTGACCCATAGAATTACAAACCTGCTAGCTGTTTAGATTTACCTGGTTCTTTCTATTATCCTTGCAATATCATTACCACCTTTTCCACGAATCAGTCTTTTGAACCCTACTTGCCACATTATGACAGAGTTTTATTGTATTTAATTTCTGCTGACTAAAAACCTGCAATTATACTATCACTCAGCATCATGGGAGAAGCCCAATGAGTAGAGTTGAATTGTGTTGCTAATTTAAGGTGATATATTTGCTGGTCTTTGGTTCAGTTGTCTGATCACTTCTTACAGCATCTTCTTTTTTTTTTAAAGACCTAAGTGTGAAGGTTGGTAACTATTACATGAAAAAAATTTTTGTTTTTTTCCATAGTCTCTCATCACATTGAGCTCTAAAGAAAGTAAAAATGCTTTATAATAGTACTAATAACTGAAAAACGTTTCAGTACTTATCAAACATACCTGAATAGGGGGAAAATAATTGTGAGTATGGATGTCAATATCTAAAATATAGTAATTAACTATGATTACAAATAAGCTATAAAAGAGACATATTTAAGTTGATATATTTATATATACCTTGCCAAAGTAGCTTATTCCCAATTTTTAAAAATAGCCACGTATATAATTTCTATCTATTTATAAATATAAAAATTTTAAATAGCCACTCTTGATTTATATTATACATATGCCACATTTTTGTGCTTAATGTTTCAGTATTAAACTATTTGGGAATTTATTTTATTCAGTCTACATTTATTATATGTCTGTGACAAAATACATCTCAGTGTTTTTAATAAAAATATTTGAGGTTAATAGTAAAAGTAAAAGAACTCAATAGGTAATAGTAATAGTAAAAGAACTCAATATTTTTTATTCCTGAGGACTTATAATGGGAAATGTCTGCATTTACCTTTGTAGTAGCCAAATGATTCTTTAACAAAAGAGCCTAGACTATTTGAATGAAGGTTATACATTGTTACTGTATATGAAAATGCGCGTCTATTACTGGTGAAAATGAGTCCTTTTGTGATGTCAAGAGAAAAGAATTTCAAACGGCACAGGCATGGAGAAATGTAAACGTGATGGCAAGGTTCTATTTGGGGTTAAGGTAATCAATACCCCCTGGGGACGAGGACAAGAGGGCAGGTATGCTGTAGAAGCACCTGCCATAAGACTCCTGTTAATCCTCCATATATTTTTTTGGTTCTTGGTAAAGAACACGGTGCCATTCAAACCATCCAACCCAACTTTCTGAATGTTCCTGGGCCTGAGTCCCAACCAACCCTTTTCCTGGACGTACTGAGGTTCCACACCCTCTATCCCATCTGATTACCTCTCTAGCTTTTCCCAGGCTAGGCTCTACCCCTTTATGTTGTCACCCTGGCTCTCACTGGTCATGTCCAAAAGTTGTTATGTCATCTGGTTTCCACTGTACATGTGCCTAGCAGAGGAATTTCCTCTTCCCCTCCCTCTGGGAATTTGGAACCAGGCCAGCAGCAACCCTGGAGACATTTTCTGTCTATTCTGAGGATTAAATCTCCCAGGAGGCAGTTCCCTAGAGTGGGTGAGTGAGTGTTTATGCTAATTTCCCAGCAAACTGGATAGAATGCTGTTCTGGTACCTGCTTCGGTTTTCCAGGTTATTAAGCTTATTATTTGACTAGAAGCCTGGTGCATAAATTCGTGCACGGAGTGGGAGTGGAAACTGGGGGTGGTGTCCCTCAGCCCAACCTGCACCCTTTCCAATCTGGGACCCACTGAAGGATGTCCAACTGCAGTCGGACATTCCTTACACAATCCAGGACTACTGGCTTCTGACCTCTCGCCTGCCGATTGCCCCTAACCACTCCCCTACCAGCCTGATCAATACCTAAGTGCTCGTGTGCCAGCCTGATTGCCCCTAACTGCCCTCCCCCTGCCAGGATGGTCCCTCCCACCTGTCTTCCCCTGCAGGCCTGTGTCCCCCAAACTGCCCTCCCCTGCTGGTCTGGGTTCCCCGCCGCCGAACTTTCCTCCTCTGCCAGCCTGGTCCCCCCCAACTGTCCTTCCTTGCAGGCCTGGGTCCCTCCCAACTGCCCTCCCTTGCTGGCCATTTTCTGGCGGCCATCTTTGACCACATGGGGGAAGCCATCTTGTGATGGTCAATTTGCATATTACTTTTTTATTAGATAGGATTCCCTGAGGCAGAACTGAGGACATGAAGAACTAAGACTGCATAGGACCGAAACATTAGATATTTGCCCCTAAACCTTTGTTTATGTTCTTCTATCTATGGGATTTAACCATTTAATCAATAAGGAAATTAAAGATAAAAAAAGAGTTAACTATTAAAGGGTCTGAATGTTCCTTTATGGGGAGGAAGTTTTCCTTTCATCAGGATAATCCTCTTCCTACCTTTATGAGGCTGCTATATCAGTACCAACCATTGTATCTTTCATAACCTCCTGGAAATAATGATCTCAATTATCTTTTGTGACCAGAAAGCTCTACCTAGTAGGCACATACCAGAAAATTAAATATTAGTGATTTAAATTTCATTGATTTATATATAGCTTCAGCTATAGAATTTTCTTGCATATTTTTTCCTGCAACATTAAAACTACATTGTCTAACAGAAGCTTTGTAATTTGATAAAAATAAGATATTTCAGTAATACATAAGCATATGGAACTCAAATATGTGGATATAAAATTCATAAAGACTCCAATAATAACATGCCAAGTAAGATGCCCCAATTTTATTAATCTGCTCTTGTTTTCCAATTATTAGAGGACAAAATTGTTTGATATTTGATCCTCTTTTAAATTCTAATCCAGACATATAGACTATAATAAAATTTCTTGCTCTTGTTTATCTAAAAGTTCAAAGAAATTCTAGTTCTTTCCAATTTCTTACTCTGCTCTCTTGTTAAACTCAAGAGAATGGATTCATTCTCTCTCTCTGGAGAGGGAATAGTTAGTTCCTTTAGAGTCTCAAAATTTAGTTTATTTTACTTATAAAATTCTAAAGAATTAATAGGACACATACAATTATCATAAGAATTGGCCCCACAAAAGGGAAGTTCAAAAGTGACCCCATTTGATTTGAGAGCCTAGTATTTAGAGTTTGTTAAAAACCATATTTATTTTGATTTTATTTCTTTTTTGACTACAGTGTTCAAGAGATCTAGTAGTCTGTGTTTGCTTGTATTATTGAGAATTTCTGCCAGTTGTCTCTCTATTTGAAGGAAATGCTCTGGCAATATTTTTTTTTCCTTCAGAATGTCTAGAGCTGCCCCCAAATATTGATCTAATACTTCCATCACAGTTTTTTCTGTCATCTTCCGGGCTGGTGAAATTTTGATGTCTATTCTATTCCTTGGGCATTTGGGTCTAAAAGAGACACAATGAGATCAGAAGAAAGTATAGTTTAATTCACAAAGGTTTGGGAAAGGACCCATTGAACTGATCTTTTGGTGTTAAAGAGATGACATTTCATGACCAGGTCACCTCCACCCTCAGGCCACTGAGCTGGTCAGTAGCATGTCCTTCAACTCAGAGCTGTACTACTTTTTGCTGCTTTCATCGGCCACACATATTCTCAATTCAAGTTGCTCTGACTCATCTTGGAATACTCCCTCAGCAATCTTGAGTGTGGAGCTCAGTAACAGATGAGTGCTTCATTACTAACGCATCCTAAAATTATGAAACTAGCATAAGGACAATATAAATATATTTGCCACTTTAGGCAAAATAAGCATTTCACAGTAAACATATCAACTTTTTATCTTCTTGCCCCCAAACATTTATGTTGCAGTTATTTTTAAATTTGAAATCATATTTCTTATGGACAGTTTTTGCCATCATCAACACATTTTAAATAATATGTTAGTGGCAGCATATTCTGTAATGAATTTCTTTTCATTGACAGACATTGCTGCAAAGGAAGCTTGCCATGATCCTCTTTCTGTTTATTTGTTTTCTTTTTAAAAAAAATATATTTTTATTTTTTTACAGAGAGGAAGGGAGAGGGATAGAGAGCTAGAAACATCGATGACAGAGAAGCATCAATCAGCTGCCTCCTGCACACCTCCTACTAGGGATGTGCCCACAACCAAGGTACATGTCCTTGACCAGAATCAAACCCAACACTCTATCCACTGAGCCAAACCAGTTAGGGCTGTTTATTTGTTTTCTTAACAGAGAATCTGCATTTTGATGACTTCACATGATATACAACTAAAAGGTTCAAAACTTCTGCATGCTAAAGCAAGCTACTACATTCTTCAGGCTTGACACTCTTAAAATGTTTTACGTCTGAATGTTTTTAAGCATGTAGGAAAGTCCAGAAAACAATAGACATATAGGACCAATGGTCAAGATTTCATAAATATTCTTGTTTGCCTAGGAACTTCTGTTTCCTGTTTAATCCAGACAAGCATAGCAAAACCCGAGCCTCTTGTTCCCAATCTAGTCTCCTCCTCGAAGGTGTTGCTAGACCTCATCCTCCCTTTCTGTGCTTTTGAACTCTTACTTCATAGGTGCTTATGACAACATTAGACAGCGTGTGTTTTTAGAATTTGCATAAATGGCATAATTTATAGATTTATTTTACATATGATTTTATTGTTGAATGGTTATGAAATATCAAAAGCAAAAAAAAATAGATTTGAAGTCCCCTTTTTATGTTGGATAGGATCCCTTGCTGTTAAGTATATTGTCAAATAAATTTGTTGCTTTCCTTTTTATGTGCATGTGTTTGTTTTTAAAGAAGTATTCAAGGGATTCTGTGATCTGTGTGTTCTTAGACACTTTGAAATCTCTGTCCGTTGTCTCTGTGCTTAAAGAATAATTTTTAAAATGCTCTGGGATGTATTTTCTCCTTCGGAATGTGCACACCTAACCCTGGAATGTTGATTACATTTTTCCACCTCAGCTTTCCTGTCATTTTGGGGGTTAGTGGATTTTGGTGTGTCCTATCTTCTGGGGGTATTTTAAGTTTGAGATTGTTATATCTATTGTCTTCATACCTGCACAGCAGTTTAGCCGGGAATTCTCAGCCACGCTCTTTCCTTTAGAACTTTGGTACATTGCTGTCCCAGCTTTGCTCTTTGAGGTTGCTCTGGGAAAGTGCCACCAGCCTGATTTTCCTCCTGGGAAGTTGTGTGTGTGTGTGTGTGTGTGTGTGCACGTGCATGCACGCATGCATGTTTAGAAGTGGCCTGTCCAGAGTCCATGCAGGAGGTCCAGAGGGACCTGTGCAGTCCCTGGACAGCTTTGTTTTTCCTTTGGCTTCCGCCGCCTGCCTCCCCTGGCAGATTTTGTTTTATCTTGAAAAGAAATTGATTCCTCCCTGGAACTTAATCTGCGCCTTCTGCCTGGAAGCCAATCCTTGACATGCTGGGCATTTCTTAGTGGCAGTATTTACCAACAGATTTTACTCGAATATCCTATGAAGTTTAAATAGCCAAATTCAGTCATTTCCTCCCTTCCGAGAAATTAGTCTTTTCAATACATTAATTTTTCTGTTGCGTATGAATGAAGTCTATGTACTGGAAAAACCAATATTTCTTATGATGCATATCAATATGGCATTTCCTCTGTATCTATTATTTCCCCTCTAATGTGTGCAATCAATACTGCCTTTAGGCCTACGCAAGAGATCCTTGCCTTGGAAACTGTGTTGGAGAGCGCTCCATCTGCCCTCCACTGGCTGTGAAGTGGGGCAAAGCAGCTGTATCAACCGGAGTCTGTATCTACCATCTAGATCATACTATAATGCCGAGACTCGGGGATTCCCCAACCATCAGCTCCAAACACATGCCCAGGACTTGTAGTAGCCCCCTGGTCTGTTCTTTCTGAGGACAGGTCAGGCCACTGGTAGCAGTTATACTTAGACCCAAAGATTAGCCGAAGGTTGACTGGGTGCAGAGACCATCCACAGAGCTTGGGAAGATGTGCTGGGGAATCTACATATGCACATGTGAGGCCCCGTCAGGGTGAAAGAAAGACCAGGGTGGGGAAAGTGGGGTGGCGGGCCTGGAGCGTGCCCTTCTTCACTGCCAGCCTCTGACATGGAATGATGACTTGTCAAAAAATTCTGAATTTAACCTTGGACTTTTGGGTCTTTTTATCAAATATATCTTTTAAGGTAGGAGGATAGAAAAGGTAAATATTTTAAATATTTTAATAGCTTGAAATTATAATTATTTAATATTTCAATATATGGTATTTTATTCTTACCCAAGACCCTGAAATTGTTATGGGAATGCCTGTCTGAAATCTCTGGTTTTTCTCTTTTGCAGTCACACTGATGGTATCAGGCCTTCACTCTGTCTTAATCATTCAGTTTCAATCCTGTCTACTCTCTACCTTCTGTTTGTGTTTTATCAGCTTAGTAATGATTGCATTTTAGAATTCATTTTGTTTCTTTGGTTCTTTAATTCCTCTCTTATATTTTATGATGTATCATATATATCGCATATATCTTATTAAGTATTTCTATAGTACAAAGCACTCAGGGAAAACTTTCTTCCATTTCTTCCAGACTGAGTTCTTCATTTCATTTCCCCCTTGCCATAATAGTGTTTATAGTCACCATGCCATGTTGCTTAACTTGAACAGCTCTGCTTGGAACTGCCCTTGGGCTTCAAGCAATGTGATGACTTTTCCTTACCATGTTCCCATTATGTGTAAGTCTGACTTATCTTCCCAGGCAAGCAGCACTGTGAAATTGAGCCTGTTTCATGTTCTAGCCACAGTCCTACAGCTCTAAGAACTGGGGGAGTTAGGGAAGGGGTGTGGATGGAGAGAAATCATGACATTAACCTCTCCCATTGTAGAACAGGTCAATGTTGTGTTCCAGTTAATTCTGCTGTTACACTCAGGGATTTACCAGGGACTTAAGGGAAATGTGTTTCTGTGTTGTATTTTTTTTACAGGTGAGTGAGGCTGCAGCACAGCTGGGTCCATCACTCAGCCACTCACTTACTTTACCTAGTACAGCATCCTCTTTTAGGCAATCCAGCACATCTAATCTAATAAAAGAGTAATATGCAAATTGACCCTCATTCCATCACACCTAAGCCACGCCCACCAGCCAAGCCATGCCCACCAGTCAATCAGAGTGACTGTATGCAAATTAACCTGACCAAGATGGCAGCTGGCAGCCATGGAGCTAGAGCAAACAGGAGGCTTCCATTGCACCAGTGGTGGAGAAAACTGCCTGCCTAAGCCACTCAAGGCAAAAATGTTTCAATTATAGAAGCCATGGAGCTGAAGGAAACAGGAGGCTTCATTGCTTGCCTAGGCCTCCACTCAAGGCAACAAAATTTCAATTATAGAAGATAAATAAACCCCAGAAACCTGATTCCAGCCAGCCTCTCTGGGACGTTGGGTCAATGGGAGCTGTGGGCAGCCTGAAAACAGCCATCAGCACCTCACCCAGGCTGACCAGGCACACCAGCAGGTGGACATCCCCCAAGGGATCCCAGACTGCGAGAGGGCACAGGCCAGGCTGAGGGACCCCCTCCTCCCCAAGTGCACAAATTTTTGTGCACCAGGCCCCTAGTTTTTTCATATTTGGCATACATATTTGTGAAAATGTGAGGACTTTCATTACTTTCCTAGAGTCATCCTGAGGCATGAAGATCAGTTTAAAGATTTGTATTAAGTTGAATTAAAACCCTATTTCTGGGATGGATGGAGAAGTGGAATAAGAAGTATAAATTTCTAGTTATACAATAAGCCACCAGGATATAATGTGCAACACAGAAAATATAGTCATTAATGTAGTAACTATGTACAGTGACAGGTAGTAACTAAGCTTATTGTGGCGATCACTTTATAAGATATATAAATGTTGAATCATTATGTTGTATACCTGAAACTAATATAATGGATCCAGAGACATGGAAGCATGGATCGGAGTAAAGAATCTCAGAGGGAAAGCAGGGGATGGTGGGTGGGTGGGAGGTAATCAAAGACCTTGTATGCATATATGCATAACCTGTGAACACAGACAATAAGGTGCTGCAGGCCTGGGGAGGGGAGTGGACTGAAGGGGATCAATAGGGGGAAAAGGGGGACATAAGTAATACTTTCAACAATAAAGAATTATTTAAAATAGAAAAAACATAAAGAAAAATAATTTTTAAAAAATATTAAATTGCGAAGAACATCTCTTTTCCTTTGGCAGAGAGTATTGCAAATTTAAGATAGTAGATAGCACTACTTTGTTTTTTGGTTTCTGTTATTAAATGTTTTTGCTGTTTGTTATTTGTTGCTGAGGAAGGAGATTCTACTGTGTTGAATTTACTGTGACTTCACTCTTTATAAGGAAAAGTAATGCATTCATGCTGCTGAAAAGTTTAAAACAGTTGAAAAGCTGACATTTCATTCTTATTCAGTGCACACTTCCTAATATTTTTTCTTCTTATCCAGAAACGTCTTTTTTGTCATAGTTTCCTAGAGAGTCTATGCCTCATCATTCTGTCATAAGTAAGTAGATGTTCTTTAGCTAATGTCAAAACACTTGACATTAAGGAAAATGAAATTAGATATGAAATTTTAATTAGAACATTATATATTATGATTTTTCAGTGTTAAAACTTCACTTTTATCCTATCTAAAAAAACTTTTGCCTTTCATATATATACTAGAGGCCCAGTGCACAAAATTTGTACACAGAGTGGGAATGAGGGTGGGGGTGGTGTTCCTCAGACCAACGTGCACCCTTTCCAATATGGGACTCCTTGAGGGATGTCCGACTGCCCGTTTAGGTGATTGGGCCTAAACGGGCAGTCAGACATCCCTCCAAAATCCAGGACTGTTGGCTCCTGACCTCTCGCCTGCTGATTGCACCTAACCACTCCCCTGCCAGCCTGATCAATGCCTAAGTGCTCGTGTGCCAGCCTGATTGCCCCAACTGCCCTCCCCTGCCAGGATGGTCTCCCTCAACTGTTCTCCCGTGCAGGCTTGGGTCCCCCACAACTGTTCTCCCATGCAGGCCTGGGTCCCTCCCAACTGCCCTTCCCTGCAGGCCTGGGTCCCCCCCAACTGCCCTCCTCTGCCAACCTGGGTCCCCCCCAACTGCCCTCCTCTGCCAGCCTGGTCCCCCCCAACTGTTCTCCCCTGCTGGCCATCTTGTGGCAGCCATCTTTGACCACCTGGAGGCTGCCATCTTGTGATGGTCAATTTGCATATTACTCTTTTATTAAATAGGATTTCATGTATATTTTGGGGAATTGGATTAGTAATCTGTTGGTTTTGACTGTCAGCAATCAGCACTTTTTGCTAAGTAATTCTTTCAAAGTAGCTTATAATAGAAAATTTCCTAGTAACATTTTGACACTTGTGTTACTGCATATTCTGAGGTGGACTGTAGATAATTTCTGTTTAAGAATAATAAATATTGAAATTGCAAAATTGATTTACTTTTAAAAATAAATATATTTATAAATATATCTATTAATGTGCATATGTCAAGAAGTAGACAAATCCTTATCTGCCATAACATGCTTATGCCATAGGCCTGGTAAGAGTGACTATATATGCATATCTTTCTACATGTGATGAGGCCATGAAAGGTTGGAAAAAAATGTTTTAAAAGACAAAATGACTCTCTAGCAAGGAGAATACTTTTTGTTATTATGTGCTACAGAAAGGCTAATTCAGGTACTTTAATGTTGAGAAAGGTTTGTCCACATTTTATTTTTCAAATGTGCAGAAAAGAGACTTACTTTGGTGTATTCATATAATGACATTGCAGCCATTGAACCAGGGGTCTCACATGGGGGTAACGTCTGCATACAGATTTAGCTTGACCTGCATCATCATTTTTTTAAAATTGCACCAGTGCTTGAAAAAAAAAATCTATAGATGTCACATGAAAATCAATCTTTCTAGCTTCTTTTGAAATTTTTTGAAAAGGACAAATGAGGCCCTATTTCTGTGTTTCCTTGAGACAATCATGTCCTCTACTATTAACCATATTTCCCTTCTTTATTTGTATA
>PVJC01025875.1:0-24453 GCA_004026665.1 Murina feae | reverse complement strand
ATAAATCTCATGTTCTAAGAAACACTTTTACTTAGTGTATACGTCGCCCCAAGCATCTCTAAAATAGTCAGCTGGAAATGTGTCCTCATGGTAATTGTTTTATAGATATGTACATATAGAATGATGTAAGTTTTAATAAAGCAGGTTCGAGGATGGGTCAAATTTTAGGGACTGAAACCCTTTAATAAGACTAAATACCAAAGAAAAACATTCACATAGGCAGAATTTAAATAATAGCATGAAGATGAAAAATAAGTTATGCCATCTAGTTAGTATTATGCTATCTAAGGATGAATTAAGAGTGAATGGGAAACTAACCCAAAGAAATGGATACATATTTCAATATATACCAGTGTGCCCCTTTAAACATTAAAAGCCTCTTTTTAACTGAAATTGAATCCATTCAACTCAATCAATTCATCAAACATAAAACAAAAGATTACTATGTGCCAGTTGCCAGAAAATATGCTGGGATCAAAAAAAAATAATACTATGGCAAAATTCCTCTCACCAGATGTCCAATAATTTATCCAGATATTATATAAGTGCACACATAATCAAAATAAAGTGGTCTAAAATCCAGGTCTGTGCAAATAGTTTTTTATTTTATGTTTCTACTATCTCTATCTCTAGTGCCAAACACAATGATGTGTTTAACACAGCTACTCAATTAATGTTTGCATTATGAAAGAAGGAGAATTATAACTCGTATTAGGCAAGAGATTGTGTTGACAAAGAACTAAGTCTCTCTAATTAATTACTGGAGCATTCTGGTTCTGAGAGAAATTAAAATAGTCACTGACTCATTGGAAAATATTTTTTTTCAGTGATTATGTACAGATCCATTCTTTTTATCACCAAAACCAGACTGATTGTTAAGTTAGGAATATCTTAATTTTACAGTGTTTCTCTAATGATTCTACATTTTATTCCCTGTTATCAGAAAACCTACTACCTGAGAAAGGAATGTTCTTGAACTTTAGTAGTGGAGAGTGCACTGCCTTCAGTCACTCTGGCAATCAGCACAGTGAGAACTTCCATGGCAGTGAGGGAGGGCAGAGACCCTACAGCCAGGCAGAACTACTGAAGCCCCTTACACATCCAGCACGGTTCAGGGTTCCTGTTCAGGGTTCGAGTTCTGAAGGAGGCCGCACACAAAATGAAGAGAGAGAGACTAGAAGAGAATCAATTTGAAAACTGGGGGACCAGGTGTGGCATCTTTCCTCTACCAGGGTAGATTGCCCAGGGATGCCTGAGTCTCACCAGCCTTTTATTGAGTCTCTGAGAAAACAACAATATCCTTAGGCAGGAAATTCAAAGGAAGAATTTTACATGTAATTAACAGGTGGGGATTTGCTGTAATTAACAATGTTTCAACTTAAACAATGGGTGCATAGCTCTGACCTTTCAGAGCAACCAAAGTAGGTTAAAAACAATCAGTTTCCAGCATAAAAACAATCAGTTTCCAGCACAGAACATTGGATTTTTCTGAGTATAAAAATCTTGATGGCTGAGGCAAGGTACATGACTACTTGGACAGTTATGGCTGTGGTTGATGTAGGATAGTAAGAAAGGTGCTAACAATAACTGTGGTTGATGTAGGATAGTAAGAAAGGTGCTAACAATAACTGTGCATATTTAACATGGCAGGATAGACAATGTCAAGATATTTATCTTCATCTCGTGGTGCTGTTTACTAGGAATTTAGTTGCAAAATTTGACGTTGGATGATACTTGCTCAATATATGTACAAATACACATACATACACACACACTCACACACATGTATACACAACACAAATAACATGTAGTTCTAGGTTGATTGTAATACAGGGGGAAAAAATCCTCCTAAAATATATTTACAAATAATAAAAGACTTCGATTTCCCCCACTTTCAAACTTTTATTTATCACTCTGTAAAAAGCTCTTTTTGTACTACAAATATGCTGGCTTAAATAAATGAAAGTTAATGTACCATTTGTGGGTTTCTAACAACACAGAATTTTGAAGGATGGTCTGGCATGATCAAGAAGTTGTCATTCAGGAAGAGTCATTTTATTTGTGGAAGGGCACATGGACCAAAATCCAGAAGACAGAGATAATGATGGGGAAAGGGGTCCTGGCACAGAGAACTATCTGAGCATAGGCACAGAGCAAACAAGAAAGCACATGCTATATTCCGTGAATGCTGAAACTCTACTTTGAGTTAACCAGAAAGGTTTTTTTTTTTAAAAATTGTAGGGCCTTAACTTGTTTGGCTCAGTGGATAGAGCATCAGCCTGCAGACTCAAGAGTCTCAAATTTGATTCCAGTCAAGGGCATGTACCTTGGTTGAGGGGCACATCCCCAGTAGGAGGTGTGCAGGAGGCAGCTGATCCATGTTTCTCTCTCATCAATGTTTCTCCCTCTCTATCCCTCTTCTTTCCTCTCTGTAAAAAATCAATAAAATATATTTTTAAAAACTTTAGGAATGAGATGGTATTACAGACTAGCATAACTATAGAAGAACCAAGAATTTTGAGTTTTGGAACACGGATTTATTGGAAAATATGTGAGGAGGCACTGAAAGTAGGTGAACAAAGTGATGACAGTAGCATTTCAGTAAATGAGTCAGATACTAGCAATCAGGATACACTGAAATATTTTAATTTATGGAGAGACAAACATTTAAATATTAATGCACTAGCAAAGGTGAGTTTGATTTTAAATCATTATTAAGTCTGCCTACCTAGTAATTTCCATATCCAGACCTTAAAACATTTTGTAGTTTCACAACTTATAGACACACACCTTTATGTAAAAAGGTATTCCTTGCCACATATTAATTATATTTTAAAATGTTTAGTTTATTTCACTATCAAAGAAATCTGCTTTTGGACTTATCTATAATTACTTTGTTTAGAACACTCCTGTCTGAGAAAGTTTAAATGATGGCTAAAGAAAAATATTCTGTCCTTATTTATAGTTTATAATTTTTGTAGTTTATTATTCTCCTGATATCTCTATACCTGTTACTTCTCTAATTCATTCATCAAATAACTGTCAGAAGTATTTTCTTTAAATACAGTTTTAAAAACTCACCTATATAATAAAAGCCTAACTTACTGTTACAGCAGAATGACCAGAATGACCAGAATGACCAGTCAGTATGATACGCACTGACCACCAGGGGGAAGACACTCAATGCAGGAGCTGCCCCCTGGTGGTCAGTGTGCTCCCACAAGGGGAGCACTGCTCAGCCAGAAGCTGGACTCACGGCTGGCGAGCACAGCGGTGGTACGGGGAGCCTCTCCTGCCTCTGTGGCAGTGCTAAGGAGCAGTGAGCAGGTGGTGTTAAGGAGCGAGGGGTCTAGGACTGTTACAGGGTGTAGGCCAAGCTGAAAGACACCCTCCCAGTGCAGGAATTTCATGCACTGGGCCTCTAGTATTACATGAAGAATAAAATTGAACTAAGTGGCATCATCCTAGCCTAGGTCTTTTAGACTCACTAATCTAAATAATCTAGAGTGACCTCAAAGAAGCCACTTTGAACTTGAGTTATTTTAAACATATTCCTGTCTCCATAATGTTAAGCTTATTTCAGGACATGCCCTTTCCCATTAACTCCCAAAGCATCAAGTCAGTGCTAGCCATTCAGGACACTGACCAAACAGATGTCAAAATTGTTGTACGCTATCTATCACAGAAGTTTTGATGTTATTTGAAATTAATCACCTTTGTAGTACTGATTCTTATTTTTCTTCACTTGCCAAAGTGCTACCACAACCTTGAAAAGCTTTGTGTAAATTTCAACTTCACCATTTTGGGCTCCAAAAAACTGAATCCTCTATGTTGTAGCTTGTTACCTCCCTACTTCCCTACCTCCCCCCCTCTTTCTCTCCCTCCTTCTCTTTCTATTTTTGTAGCTTACTTTCTGGATTTCTTGTTTTAAATCTTTCTTGCTTCCTTTCTCCTGGAGACTGAATATCATGCATCACTGTTATGATTCTGCTTCCCTTTCAAGTAAATTTTATATCCACCTATGGCAGTAAGTTGTGAGATCTGTGAAGCACACTAACTACAGTCTTCAAGCTAATCAGTGCCCATTAATTGCCTGCCTTGTTATGCTGAAGGTCAGCTATGAAACACCACCAACAAAGAGACCTAGAGCCTAAAGAATCCACTTAGAAATAATTCGAGTACTACCATTATTAGACTGTGCGTAAATAGCCCTCACCCAATGTCATCATATCGCATCCTCATTTAGTGACATCATTCCTTCCAAACCTTTCACATACCTACAGATGAACAGATGATTAAATATCTGCTTGATTCATCGATGCAAATGTTCCTTAGCCCACGCAGGGGCCAGACTCTGCTGTGTGGTTTCAGAGATTGAGTTGAAAATATAATGCAGCACATACATTAGAAAAGGAAAATCAGAACATTAAAGCACTTGTTTTACCATCTCTGATCCCCCTGAGGCTCAGTGACATTTGGTGCATTTATCTTTCTTGTTAAAAACAGATTATCTAACTCCTTGTAGCAGGTGGAGGGAAGATGCAGCAGAATGTTTATAATAAGGCATGTAAATGTGCTATGTGTATATATCTGAGAGAAGGGAAGGTCAATGTTTATTTGTTTATTTCCTCAATTTTCAGTTAACTCTTTTCTCTGGTGCTCTGGAAAGTAAATATCTCAAATGATTTAAAAAAAAAAAAAGAAGAAGAAAAAAGGAAGAGAAAAAGCTTAGGGGAAACAGCAAAACATACTGAGGAAACAGAGACTAAAATTTTGTATGAAATTAAGGAAACGGGTTATACATATATTGCATTTTAGGGACTACATTCCCTACGTTTCAAATTCACACTTATTTGCATTTTCATTTTATAAGTATCATTATAAAAAAATAAGCATCATTATAAATTCTTATACTTTATTGGATTTGCTTGTACTGGGAAAAGTAACGGTGGCAATACTCCTTCCCCTAAGAGATACTGCTTTGCATTGGGTTAGTAGTGTGACTGGTAACTTGGTCTTTCAAATTTAAAGAATCTTTAACCGGGCTATGTTTCAGCTTCATGAGTTCAAAGCTTCTGAGGCCACATTTTCCTTGCCCTCCTAACTACACTCTCCCTGGAGGCTTTCCATTCCCACTGCTCTCTCTTTCCCTAGCTTTCTGCCTAGAAATATACAAACCCTGTTATTAATTCAGGGAACAATTTGTTTCTACCAAATAGCCCTCACCTTTTTTATTCACATTCAACCTTTTGAAATCCTCATGACATCCCCAGATTGGGTACTTTCTAGTTTCTCCTCAATTAATTTCTTTATGAAATCAACTGCTTTTGAGCATGTAAAAGCTGTCTGGAAGCAATTCTGTTCTGGACTCTAAGGAAAATCAAGAAGCATGGCATAATTCTTGAGCACAGGGAAAGCCCAGACATACAAACAGAATGATTCAATATCCTATATAATAAAGATTATTATATTTGATATAATATGCTAATTAGATCAAACAGCAGATCAACCATCCAAGACGACCTTCTGGAGGAAGCTGGGGCTGCAAGAACTGGTCGGGGCTACAAGGGGCTGAGAGGGCTGGATGGGGCTGCGAGGGCTGAGCCCCTTGCACGAATTTCATGCATTGGGCCTCTAGTAATAATATAAAACTGTGAGATGGTGGTTTTCAACCTTAGCTGTACATTTGCATCACTTTGGAAGCTTTAATATCTGAATGACCAGGCAGCAACCCAGCCCAGTTAATACAGAGCCTGCTGTGTTTGTCTTTCCTGGTGAATTTAGAGCAAGCATGTCAGACTTGCTGCCTGCAAGCCACATGCAGCCCACAACAAAAATTTTTGTAGCTCAGCCAATGTAACAGTATGTAAGAAATGTTTTAATTAAAATTTTGTAATTAATTTTTACAATATCCTGTTATACATAATCCTACATAATAGAAGCGTTAATATGATGGGTGTCTGACTGATTGGTCGACCATTTAGCTGACCGCTCAACCAGTCACTATGATGTGCACTGACCACCAGGGGGCAGATGCTCTGACCAGTAGGTTAGCTTGTTGCTGGGGTCCGGCCAATTGGGACTGGTCTAGACAGCCCCAATCAGCCCTGATTGCTGGCCAGGCCAAGGGACCCTACCTGTGCATGAATTTGTTCACTGGACCTCTAGTTATTAATAATGAACTACAACATTTGCTAATGACTGATTACTATAATCATGTTGTATTCATTTCCCTTACACACTTTACGTGCAGACACACCATTTCTCTCCACTAATACTAGCAGCGAATATTTTAGCAGCTTATTGCCACGTCATTAGTCTTGTACTGACTTGTTTGGTGTGTGCAATAACGAGAAAAATGGGTTTATTTGCATTACACTTAATTTGTGCAGTTATTCAGTGTCTGGTAAGTTAATGTTCAAGAAAAAGTATTAATTTTTATTAAAATGTTCTATTATTTTATGTTAATGATTACTCATTTATTTCAGCCCTTTGTATTCAGCATGTCTCTATCGAAATAATTCCATGTTTCTACAAAAATTGAAGCTTTTGTTTTTTTGCAGCCCATGTGGACTTAAACCTTGTTTATTTGGCCCATGTTAGCCTTTGAGTTTGACATGCTTGATCTAGAGGCTTCCTATTACACACAGAGTGTTTCTTTTATTTAAATATATATTTTTATTGATTTCAGAGAGGAAAGGGAGAGAGAGAGAGAGAAAGAGAGAGAGAGAGAGAGAGAGAGAGAGAGAGAGAGAGAGAGAGAGAGAGAGAGCAATGATAAGAGAATCATTGATCGGCTGCCTCCTGTACACCTCACACTGGGGATCGAGCCCACAACCTGGGCATGTGCCCTGACAGGGAATCGAACCCTGACTTCCTGCTTCATAGGTCGATGCTCAACTGCTAAGCCATGCTGGTTGGGCACAAGCAGAGTGTTTTGCTGGGGGAAAAGCTAAGTGGGATTCTGTTTCAAGATATTCAATAAAAAGTTCTGAAAAAGAATTCTGAAGAAGAATGGACTGCTACCTTGGTCTCAGAGATGTGCTGAGGACACTTTGAGATCTAAGCCACCCAATCGTCCACCTGGTAACACCACCTTGATCTTCACTGAAAAACCGTTCCTTTGCGTCACTTTTGATACCCAGAATGCTTCCCATTAATTGTAACACTTCATGACCTTTATGTTTTGGTGGTTGAAAATACCCCATAAAAAGATTTCTCATTTGGATTCTGCTGACTTTCCCTTCTGTACTGCTTAGTAAGTTTATCAGTTTCTTTTATCTGTCACTTCCTGTTGGACCTCATTTTGTTTTATAAATTTTGTCATTTATGCTCCCTTCTGATTCAAGCCAGATTCACTTTATCTAGACATCCCTGTAACACCACCAGTTTTCCTTCTAGATGGTCTGCCTTCTCCTCCCATTCAGCTAATACCAACTTCAGCTTAGCTAGTAGTGCGTGAGCTGACTGCTTTTCTTGTCCCCGAGAAACAGACAGCTGAAATGCAATTTCATCTCTCTCCTTGGTGACCACGATTCAATTGTTCCTGCAATGACTCTACCTGCAAACTGGTTTTGATGGCTTGCCTTTTCCATTTCGTTAGAAGATGAACATAGCTTTCCTCCAATACTGCAGCTTTCCTTCTTAGTTTAGCTGCTGTATCTTCTGCAACCCAAGCTTCTAGCAAAGAAGGATCTTCTGATTCTTAAAGTATGGTTAAGCTCTCTCTCCAGCTCCTGGTTTAAGCATAATTCTTGGTCACACAAGTATTGAACATATTTTTACTAAGGTACGATCTTCCATTTGTTTCTGTTTTATTGCCAACATGACTTCATTTCTCTCCTGTTGAAACATAACTGTCTTTTCCTGCATTGATTAACTGCATTTAAAAGCTGATTTAATTCCTCGGTTTTGCCCTGTTCTTTTTCCTTCAATAGTTGCTCTAAAGCAAGAGCCTTCTCTGTCATTGCAACTTATTCCAATTCTGTTCTCGTCAGCCTAGAAAGTCCCATATTTGCCACTTGATTTTCTGTTTCCTTTTCCCTTGATATTTCTATGTTTTTCTTCATTTTACTGTTGTAGTTTACACATGTCCATTTCAAAATGCAATATTCTGTCCTTCAAGTTGTTTACTGTCTGACTCAAAGGTTCATTTTGCTCACTTCATGGTAAATTTTTCACTTAAAGAAAGCAATTCATCACTTTTTCTTAGATTAAGAGCTCTTTGTCCTTAAGTAAGTTTTGTAAAATCATCTTGTTTCTCCTTTAGCATCTCAATTTATGAATCAGTTTGTTCAAGTAGTTATCTATCTAGTTTAGAGGTGGCAGCAACTGGATCAGACAATCTCTGATTTTCTTTCTTGAGGGTTCTAATTGTTGCTTCTTTGTCCTGCACTGGTTTCTCAGCTCTTGTTCCTCTTCTTGGAACAATTTAGAAGACTCACTCAGTTCGTCTGATTTAATTGTTTTAAGAGACTCTGTGGATTCTGAAGTAGTTAATCAGATGGAGGGCTGTGGTGAAATAAGGTCCAACTGACCAAAAAGAGCATCTGTGGCATTGCGAAGCTGCCCTATGCTGAGCTGAATCTGTGCTAATTCCTTCTCCAAACTTTGGACTCTAGCAAGCTCCCTTATATTTTGTTTAATATATTCCTTAAACTCAAAGTGCTGCTTCTGTACATTTAAATCATATTTTTGTGACTGATTTAGCTGACTTACTAAATCTTCTATTTAGGCCTCTCCTTGGTTACATACAAATCATTAACAGTCAATTCACATTGAATTAATTTTTCTTTCTGCATGTCTGACTTCAGTGATGTTCATTTTATCACCTTCAAGTTGACGAACTCTGTATTTTCCATCATCTAGAGCTTGTTTTTATTTACTGATGATGCTATCTCCTTCATTTTGTTGTTTTGAACACTGATCTTTTATCAAAACCATGTGCTTTGCAGGTTATTGTTTGGTTGGTCCAGCTCCCTAACTCAGGTACTATCTGATTGAGTCTTTAATCCTTGGCTTTCAAGTTGTATGTTAAATGATTTACTTCTGAATCCAAATTAACATCTCTTAATAGCTATACTTTTAATTCCTTCATGCTTATTGTTTAATTTTAAAAGTGACAGTTGAAATTCTTTCTTTTTTTTGACATAATGATGAATTTTCTTTTTCTAAAACTTGAGGTCAGTCTTTAATTTTCAGACTGTCATCAATGAAACTATTATACTGGTTTAAGCTACACAGTGTCATTATTTCATTTTCAGTATCAGACAGAGCGTGTTGCACTCTGAACAATTCCTCCCTGGATGACCTCTGTGGAAGAATTCATTCCTTTTTTGTCATGGTATCACCTTGATTTTTTTGATACAAGGCTTCAATTCACATTCTTTAATTATTTTTTTCTTTTCCTCATTTATCTGGTCTTATTCTCTCCTTAAAACACTGCTCTCGTTTTCTGCAGAAGAATTAAATATTTAATTCCAAACTCGAGTTCTTTGATCTTTATTTCAGTTTGCAGAACTTGAATAGATATTTGCATATCAGGACTGTTGAAGGCATCAGTTACTCCAATTCCCAAGCTGTCCTGATGTAACAGATTTTTCAGTTCTTTCTTCATATTCACTTATTTTATCCCAATGCCTATAACCTATTTCTGACAGCTTCTGTGGATAACATGCTGCAATACTGCTATTTCATCAGTTGCCTTATTTTCCTTCTTTTGAAGTTTCTCCATGATATTTTGCAGTTTGTAGATTTCATTGTTAGCCAAGCTGTTAGCTGTGGAAGTTTGAGCAAAACCAATGACTCACTTCAGCCTCAAGTCTTAGAACTGTATTCTACCATCTGTTTCTCTCCTATTGTGATGAAACCAGGTCAACAAAGCCCATATCATCTCCATTGCAAGCTGAAGCATGATGGTGATGTCAGACCCAATGAAGGTGTTGCCTGGGTTGATGGTACAAGAATTTTCAGACTCAGTGGCTCACTCCAGCTTCAACAACTTGTCCTTTAGTGCTATGTGTCTTCCATTCAGAAGTTTGAATTCAAAGTCTCTCTGTTGTTGATGAAGTCAGTAAGCAGCAGTTTGCTGTTTTACTTGTACTACTTCTGTCTGTGACAACTACAAAAAGTTTTGAGACTTAAGAGCTGTGCTCGGCAGGGCAGGGTCACTGGGATTGGGAGGGGGCAGCTGATAGAGCTCCTGTGGGGGGCAGCTCCTGTCAGGTTTGTGAGGAGAGGAGAGAGGATGGTCCTTGCTTCAGAGCCCCATGACTCAGTCCCTGACACTCCCTGAGTCTGCCAGACCTCTATACCATAGGCTCAGCAGCTGGCTTTCCTGCAGGTCATGAGCTCAGTAGGATGGGCAACAGAGAATGGGTGGGGAAGGGTGGTGGTGGTATTTCATTTCTCCAGGCCGATGCATATTGAAGGGAAGACTGACCTGCAAAAATGGCATCTGTGGGTGCTGTGAGAGAGGGACTCAACACAGGGACTCTGGCTGCTGTCCCTTCAGCTCTCTCTCCGGAGCCACAAACCCAGTCTCTCCTTACACTTCTTTGGTCCACTGCATGCCGCCCTCCCTCTGTAGGAGCTCAGGGTGAGCAGCTGCCAATAAGATTTGTGTGCTTGCTCTTTAAGAGGTTGCCTTGGTTTCTAGTAGACTCCTGTCTTTCGCTGAGGACAGAGTCCCCGTTTATTTGCACAGATAGTTATTATGTGGGCTCTTGTGGTCTGAGCTGGGAAGCCTGGCATGGGGTGAGACGCCCTCAGGGGGGACCTTTGCAGGTGGGACACCCCTTTGGATGCTCAGCTGTGACACCTGCGTGCAGGGCCAGTACTTTTCACTTATCTGCTTTTCTCACCAGTCTCCACGTGGCTTCTTCTGCCAATCTTTGGTTCTGAGTCCTTTTTTCATCTAGACTTCAGTTGGTTACTCAGTTACTCAGGTTGATTGTTCTGTATTTTCACTGTAATTCCAGTTTGGTCCTGGTAGGATGTGAGTGTAACTTCTACTCAATTTGCTGCCCTCTGGGGTGTCTGGGAAACAACAGAAACTTGTATGAAGAGGAACATTGGGACTGAGAGATGCTGAGTTAGAATCCCACTTCCCTGCAATTCTACAAAGCCTTTCATATATAGACTAAAAACATGGAGGACATATCTTCTTAATATGTTCTCATAGACTTTTCAACATCATGGCTCATGATTTCCTATTGGTCTCTTTGCCTTTGAAATCTAGGCTACAATATTTACAAGTCACCCTCAGAATCATATTCCTTTCAGACATCATCTCTTCCTCACCAACCACCCCTCCCTGAGAAGCCGTATTATAAATATGAGTGGGGTGCTTCTTATTTTTACGTTCCCTTTATTTCTTTTTTTAAATATATTTTATTGACTTTTTACAGAGAGAAAGGGAGAGGGATAGAGAGTTAGAAACACAGATGAGAGAGAAACATTGATCAGCTGCCTTCTGCACATTCCCTACTGGGGATTTGCCTGCAACCAAGGTACATGCCCTTGACCGGAATCTAACCTGGGACCCTTGAGTCCACGGGTCAATGCTCTATCCACTGAGCCAAACCAGTTAGGGCAGCTCTCTTTGTTTCAAAAAATTTCACATACAGTCTTTAAGAATTTGGTGTATGTGTCCAAAGCAGGACTTTGGAAGTTTGTAACTGCTTTCAAAGAAAACAAAATCATGTTTAGATAGCACCACAGAGATAAACAAAGAAACTGGTCTGTACATTTGCCAGTTGATAAGACTTCATATGTGACAAAGATTTATTTCTTGATTAGGGAGTTAAGTCTCTACTCCTGAGTTTATTTTTAAAAGTTTAATTAAATGTGATCTTTTAACTGAACTTTGGCATTTGAGAAATATTTCCCCTAATGCACTCAGGGTTCTGTCTCCCTTACTGCACCTGGCAAGTGCAGCAGAGTGGTCATTTTCCTGAGAGACGATGATATAAAACTCATTTACATAAATGAAAATAAGAAAATATCACTCTTAAGTCATTTAAATTGTTTAAGACTTTATTTTTTTCCAAATGTATTTTTCAACATCCCAATCATTTTTTGGTGTGTAGGTTATCAGTGCTATTTACTAAATAGATAATCACAGCAACCAACACAAAACCCTGTGATGCATCTGAGACTCTTAAGCTACTTTGGCATGTACATATGGTGTTGTACTTGTACTTCATTGAATTATCTTGGCAAGAGTTTCTTTTCCATTCTTGGACAATAACATCAGAAAAACTGCACCAAGCATACAGCTCCTCCCCTGGCATCAAAAATCAACCACACTGCCATTCTATTCAAAGAGATTCTTTATTTTTAGGGTGTTTTTTCCATATAAATGGATTGCCAATATGGACTCTCAATATAAACATTTAACCAAGAGAGCCAGAATCAGATCTTGAAACCGTTATCTCTATTTTGATGTACCAAGCTATTGGCATGTAATTTCATGTAACTTCTAATAAATCTGGCATAATGATGTCTGTTTTCAATAATTAAATAACTGTTTTAAATAATTAAAAGGTAAGCAAGCATAGATAAAGTAGGCATGTATCTGGGCATATAGATCATTAAGTTTAAGGTCCAGGTGAATTTGTTTAAAAGGTAGAAATTATGAAATTTAAAACCATTCTTTCAAGTTTGCTAGGTAAAATAATAAAACAAAACAAAATAAAACACCCATGATAATGTTAACCATGGGGCCATTTGAATCTTTATATTATGTTCTTCTTAAGAGTTAAAATTAAAACAAAGTGACCTCATGGAGTTTAATGCTGCCCTTTGATTTCCGTGTGCTATATTAATTTCTTTCACCAGTTCAGCTATTCCAATATAACAAATTGGCCTTATCTCCACTGGTCAGCTTCTTCCTCTAATGCAGACAACTTAATGGATTTTAGTTCTAAATAGAGCAGGGTTTATTTCTGAGTATGAATTTCAACTTCAGTGATTGTACAAATTATGTCCTAGCTTGATATTGAACCAGGTTGACCACTAAAACAGAAAAGTCTAATATATGACCTAAATTAGCAAATTTTGCCCAGACAGCAAAGTTCAATTGGCCTGATACCCTCATCCTTACATTCTGTTTTGCAAAGCAAGTTCTCCATCTAGTGGCGGGAAAGCGCACAAGTACGATCCTATAATCATTATCACTGATTCTCTGCACATTTCTAAAGCTCTTAAAAAGTATGTAAGTGAGCCCTAGCCTGTTTGGCTCAGTAGATAGACTGTTGGACTGCGGACCAACGGGTCCCTGGTTCAATTCCATTCAAGGGCATGTACCCAGGTTGTGGGCTCCTCTCCAGATCAGGCCCTGGCCAGGGCTCCTGCAGGAGACAACCAATTGGTGTGTTTCTCTCACATTGACGTTTCTCTCTTTCTCCACCACTCTATTCCACTGTCTCTAAAAATCAATGGAAAAATAGCCTCAGGTGAAGATAAAAAATTTTTTAAAAGTATACGAATCACATATACTAAGTGATAATAGGCTTTTTCCCCCTGCTTCTCCACTATTTTTGTGGAGGGGAGTCGGGTTCTGTCCCATTAGTTGAATGCAAAGTTGGGACCTTCAACTTGATGAGTGGAGCAGTTATTTAATTGCTTGGTGAAATGAATGAGATGAATAAATATTGACTATAAAAGGGTTTCTGCAAAGTATAAAGCAGCATAACACATTAATGAAATTCATAATTATTAGTAAATATTTATTTTTATTATGGAAGTAGATTTCTTAAATTTCTTAAGCATTTTCCTTGGTAAATGTTGCTCTGGTAAGTACAGATGCCACAGGGAACTGGAGCAGACTCAGCCAGAACTGACAATCTTCCCTCATAACCCCAGAAAAGGAAGTTTTAGAACCAGAGGATGTTAGAATTTATATTCACTAATCTGCCCATTTAGCAGGTGGAAATACAGAGCTAGTTCAGAGCATTTAAAGGATGAACTTGAGGAAAAGTGTGTGAAGAAAGAGAATTGGTTTCGAACACTCCCATCTGCTTCTTACAAACTTGTTGATCCCAGTCCCCTGACTTAAATCCACTAAGCCATGGTTTTCAGTCTATACAATGTGGGCAAGACTACCTGCAGAATATGATTATTATTAAGAAGAAACAAGATTCACAAAGCGCTCACAATAGTGCCTAAATGACAAAAAGAATGTAAAAAACAAGCCAAGAAACAAAAACCTGGTTCCTTACATAGTAAGTTAAAATGACAGACCTGGGTTTTGCATCTAAGCCTTATACCCAGATTTTCCATTGTACTATACAGGTATACTTTGATTTTTTTAAAGCCTTTATGACAAAATTGCAGAATCATGAAGCTTAGCAAAGAAAGTACTTAGAGTAATTGTTGATTTAATAACTTGATGCCTCTAAAAGTTAAATGAGAAGAAAATTGAATATAGCTATAGAAAGTGAACGACTATTTATTATTCCTCAATTGGAAATTTTAAAACTATCATTGTTATATATAAAACTGTAACACTAATCATTATAGTTGTGTATATATGTAATACACCTCAAGTTTCTCAAGAGTATGTGAAAATGTGTCAGAAACGACTTCTCTCATTCAATGCCACTCTCCATAAGATCCCATGTTAAATAATCCGTTCATTCATGACCAGAAGTAAAAAGGGTCATTAACAATTAGCAGATATACAGAGCAGTGCATGATGAGTTATTAAAGAAACATATGAAATTTTCTTCACTTTAGGTTAACCTGCTTTTCTCCATATGGTACTCAAAGTCTTATATTTATTTTTGAAGAATAACAAACTAGAAGTACATTCTATAACATATCTTGATTTAACTAATGTAATTGTAGCTAACATTTGACACTAATGAAATGAATTAAAATATTTTATGAAAAAGTTGTAGACATTTAACAGAGCAAAATACAAATGTTTCCTAATAAATTTATTTTGCATTGAATTTACTTGATGAAACTTTGCCACTCACCTCTTTGTTTTCAAAGCTAATATACACATCTCAAACTGAAAGGGATATTCCTTGAAAATCAGGACTATAATATGTAAATACAAACATGTAATTATAAGAAGTGCTTTACAGGTTACTCTAGAAAAAGATCCATAGTCTTTCTATCTTTGAAAAGTAAAGTTGAAAGAATATAGTTCTTGAAAATGGACTTATCAGGACTTCATGTACCTTTGTCTTAATTTTCAACATTTCTCTCATTTCACTCATTTTTTAAGTTCACCACTAAACTGATTAGGATTTCTAACATTCCAAAATGTACTAGCATTGTAATTATCCTTAATTAAATATTTAGAGCTCTCTTATAAGTTTATTTTTATAACTATAATAAATTACAGCCTTTGGGTATGAAATAAATTTCACTGAGAATATATTGAAATTTTTAGAAACCTGTTGCTAATAACAAATTTACAAAAGCCAATCTTGCCACCTGGTGGTTCCAGATGAGAAATGTGATTTTAAAGGTTACAATACCGCTGAGTTCCTATTTTAACACAATTCAAATAATCTAAACATATTTGATTGTGCACATATTTTGACAAAGGTGCAAAAACAATTGAGTGGGTGAAAGGTCATCTTATTAAGAAACAGGGTTGGAGCGATTGGATATTCATAGGCAAATAAACATTGGCCCTCATGATTTAAAAATAAGGCAAAATAAAAACCTCAAAGACGATCACAGATTTACATGTAAAACATAAACTATAAAACTTTAGGGAGGAAAACTATAAGAGATAATCTTTGGGATTGGGGCCAGGTGAGGAGTTCTTAGACTTGACTCCAAAAGCATAATTCGTAAAAGACACTGTTGAAAAACTGGACCTCATCCTAATTAAACCACTTTGCTTTGTGAAAGACACAGAATGTTTCATCCTGTTAAGAGAATCGAAAGACAAGCTACATACCAACTGGGAGAAAATAGTTTCAAAGCACATGTCCAAGAGAAGACTGAAAAAGGAGTGACAGCACAGATCTCTGCAAGGTATGGTTGGATGGAAAATGGCAGAGCCATGATGGAAGTTTTTCAGTTCCTTATAAATCTACGCATGCAACTATCCTACTCTCCAGCATCTGTACTCTTAGACATGTATCGCACAAAAATGTAAGTATATGTTCACATAGAAACCTGTATATAAATGTTTATAGCAGTTTTATTCATAGTAGCCAAACTGGAAACATCTCAGAAGAGGATTGGTTATAAAAATGCTGCTGCATCTGTACCATGGAATTCAATTTAGCAATAACGAGAAATTATTTATATTTGCAACTGGGAGGACCTTCCAAGAAACTATACTGGATGAAAAAAGCAGATCTGAGAAGGTTATATGCTCCTATTTATAGAATATTTTGAAATGACAAAATTATAGAATTGGGTAACCAACAAATCATGGTAGTCCCGGTTAGGGATGGTGAGGGTGTAGGAGAAGGGATTTGGCATGGCTATGAGAGGGACCTCATGAAGATTGAACTGCTCTGCATCCTCACTGTTGTGGTGGATGCAGGAACCTACGTGTGATAAGACTGTATGAAGTCTAATACACACACACACACACACACACACACACGTAAACCTGGGAAAATCTGAATCAGATCAGGAAGCATACCAAAGTTAAGCAGGGTGAGAGCATATGCCAGGGGGTGGAAGCAGCCAGGGAGAAGTCAATAGGGGCGGGGGGGTGGGGAGGGAGAGAAACATATGTAATACTTTAAACAATAAAGAATTTAAATTTAAAAAATATCAAAGTTAACATTTTGGCTGTGATATTTCACTCTAGTTTTACAAAAGGTTACCATTGGGGACATTGACAAAAAGCACAGAGAGCCTTTTGGTATTATTTCTTATAATGGCAAGTGAATTTGCAATGATCTCAAAGTAAAATGTTTAATAACGACAATTATGCCACCAAGTTGTTACAGAATAGAAATATGACTTAAAAGTACAGAGTTAGTTATTGTTTTAGGACAATGCCAACATTCAAAACATATCCTTGTGCATACATGTATTGTTTTAACTAGGGGCCTGGTGCACAAAATTCCTGGGGGGGGTTCCTCAACCCAGCCTGCCCCCTCTCACATATTGGGAGCCCTCAGGGGGTATCCCTCCCTGATCTGCTTGGGGAGCGGGCCTAAACCCCAGTCTGACCTCCCTTTGTGGGAGGCAACCAGGCTAATCAGGGGAAGCCACCAGCCCCATCACCCTACTGCTGCAGCCACTGCCAGTCACCTCAGCCACCAAGGTGTTTTTATCAACATGGACTCCAGTCCCTTCATCATGAAAAAATGACAACTTTCTTTAGGCATTTTCAAGATGTGTCTTTCATAAGATATAACATTTCTTTCTTTCTTTCTTTCTTTCTTTCTTTCTTTCTTTCTTTCTTTCTTTCTTTCTTTCTTTCTTTCTTTCTTTCTTTCTTTCTTTTTTATCCTCACCTGAGGATATGTTTCATTGATTTTTAGAGAATGTGGAAAAGAAGGGAAAAACAGAGAGAAACATGGAAGTGAGAGGAACACTTTGATTGCTTGCCTCTTACATATTCCCTGACCTGGGCCCCGGCCAGGGAGGATCCTACAACCTAGATACATGCCCTTGGTCAGAATTGAACCCAGACCCTGCAGTCAGCAGGCTGAGGCATTATGCACTGAGCCAAACCAGCTAGGGCAGGATATGACATTTCTTACCCTCCAGCAGTGGATCTTCATTTTTTTCTCCAGGAGTGTGGTGGAAAAACCCTAGATGCCATTTTGGATTCTTATTACCCAAGATACTAAGAATATAACCAGTGGCATAGAGGGAGCTTAGCCAATGAGCGGTCAGAAAAGGTGTTTCCGCTGTAGTTCACTCTGATCACCGACTCCACCCCTGCCCAGGCCTGTAACCTCTGACTGAGGCTGCAGGCCTGGGCAGAAGACCCCCAAACCCCTCTGATTGCCGGCTTCACAGAGCCCAGGCACCTTGGACCACTGGCTCTGATCCTGTCCCCTGCCATCGCTAGCTCTGCCCTTGCCCCACTGGAAGCCTCTGGCCAAGGCTGCAGGCCTGGGCAGGGGACCCCCAGGACCCTGCTTTGCCAGCTCCACTGGTGTCCAGGCCCCTGCAATCTCTGGCCTGGCCCCTGCCTAGGCCTGAGGCCTCTGGCCCAGGCCTTATGCCTGGGTAGGGCATCCTCATACCCCTCTGATCACCAGCCCCACCCTTGCCCATGCCTGAGGCCTCTGGTGAAGGCCTCTGGCCTGGGCAGGGGGACCCCTGCCCCCTCTGATCATCTGTTCCTCCCTCAGGCTCCCCACCTTCCCCACCACCTTCCTGGCTAACAGGCCTGACCACTTCGGTGGCAGGGCTAAGCCAAACTGGGCGCCGCCATCTTGTGTCCATGGGCACCACCACCTTGTGGCCATGGGGGAAGCCATATTTGTCATGGTGTGATGCCTAATTTGCATATCACTCTTTTATTAGACAGGATTACTCCAACTTCCAAGTTTAAAAGGTTCTTTATGGATAAATATTCTTTATACAAAAGATATTAAAATGTACTTCTCATATTTCATAGTTATTTTTTCCTTCCCACAGTTAAGATTTGAATTGAAACAGAGAAGGAAAGTGTATTTGTAGAATTGGTGAGCATATAAAGAACTGTCAACACCCAGACAGCAAAAAAAAAAAGCATAAAATAGAAGAAATTTATATATTGTTTATGTAAATGATTTCTCAAATATATTAGTTACAAATTTCATGGATATGAAGTTATTTAGTCTCTCCATTTTATACATAACTAGGGGCCCCATGCACAAAAATTTGTGCATTCAGGAGGTCCCTCAGCCCGACCTGTGCCCTCTCGCAGTCTGGGACCCCTTGGGGGATGTCCACCTGCTGGCATGCCTGGCCAGCCTGGGTGAGGGGCTGATGGCTGTTTTCAGGCTGGCCAAGCCCCCCAGTGTGGACCCTCAACTCATTTGGGTGTGGCCATCCTGGGTGAGGGTCTGAGGGCTGTTATCAGGCTGCCCACAGTCCCTTCAGGGTTCGAGTCCCTACTGGAGTGCCTGGGCAGCCTGGGTGCAGGGCTGAGGGCTGTTTTCAGGCTTTCAGGCTGCCCACAGCTCCCATTGACCCAATGTCTCAGCAAGGCTGGCTGCAAGCAGGTTTCTGGGGTTTATTTATCTTCTAAAATTGAAACACTGTTGCTTTAAGCCAGGCCTAGGCAGATAACAAAGCCTCCTGCTGGCTTCAGCTCCGTGGCTTCTATAATTGAAAGAATGTTGCCATGAGCAGAGAGAGGCCCAGCCAGCTTAGGCAGGCAGTTTCCTCCGTCACTGGTGTAACGGAAGCCTCCTGTTTGGTTCTGCTCCATGGCTTCTATAATTGCAACTATGTTGCCATGAGCAGAGGGAGGCCCAGCCGGCCTAGGCAGACAGTTTACTCCTGGTGAAACG
Organism: Murina feae; assembly: GCA_004026665.1. Classification (NCBI taxonomy): domain Eukaryota; kingdom Metazoa; phylum Chordata; class Mammalia; order Chiroptera; family Vespertilionidae; genus Murina; species Murina feae. Next base: position 5,005 of record PVJC01025875.1, on the reverse strand, counting down.
GAAGCCTCCTGTTTGATCTAGTTCCGTGGTGGTTGGCCTCAATCTTGGCTGGGTTAATTTGCATGCAGCTGCTCTGATTGGCTGGTGGGAGTGGCTTAGGTGTCCCGTAGAAACGGTCAATTTCAATATTACTCTTTTATTAGATTAGATTAATAGCTAGCAAATGTCAAGATTTCCTTGATTTTATATTAAAAAAATAAAATAATAACCATTGTTTCTGAAAAAATGTATTTTTCCTAACTTTGAATTGTTTTCTTCCCACAGTAGAAATATTGCATCTAAGTTTTCTTAGTTGAAGTGACATACTACCAAAATAAGAGTACACTGGAGAAATTACAGAAAAAGTACTTTGATCAGATAGATAAATAATACATTTATAATTAACATATTTTATATTATATTAATTACATACAAATATATATTATTATGTATCATAATATTGTATTATGTAAATAATATCTATAAACAAAATAATATAAAAATATATAATTGTCTAATATAATAAAAGAGTAATATGCAAATTGACCCTCACTCTGTTACACCTAAGCCACGCCCACAATTCAAGCCACACCCACCAGCCAATGAGAGCGACTATATGCACATTAACCCAGCCAAGATGGCAGCCGGCAGCCATGGAGCTGGAATAAGCAGGAGGCTTGCCCCAGCCATGGAGGAAGCTAAGGTTCCTATCTGCCTAGGCCAGCTGTGGCCTTCACTCAAGGCAACAAAGTTTCAATTATAGAAGATAAACAAACATCAGATACCTGCTTTGAGCCTTGGGCTAAAGGAAGTGCTGGGAGCCTGGGTTGTCATGGGCAACCCGACCTGGGTTCCGGTTAAAGCAACACAGTTTCAACTTAGAAGTTAAATAAATCCCAGATACCAGTTTCCAACCAGCCTTGCTGCAAACAGCCATCAGCCCCTCACCCAGGATGGCCAGGTATCCCAGCAGGGACTCCCTCCCTGAAGGGGCTGTAGCCAGCCTGAAAACAACCATCAATTCCTCACCAAGGTTTGCCAGGTATCCCAGCAGGACCCCACTCCCTGAAGGGGATGTGGCCAGCCTAAAAACAGCCCTCAGCCCCTCATCCAGGTTGGCCAGGCACCCCAGGGGGGGAACATCCACCTTGAAGGGAGTATGGCAAGCCTCCAAACAGCCATCAGACACTCACCCAGGCTGGCCAGGCACCCCAGCGAACCCCACTCTGATCCGGGACACCCTTCAGGGCAAACCAGTCAGCCCCCACCCATGCACCAGGCCTCTATCCTATATAATAAAAGCATAATATGCAAATTGACCCTAACAGCAGAACCACTGGGAATGACTGGTCACTATGACACACACTGACCACCAGCGGGCAGACATTCAATGCAGGAGCTTCCCCCTGCTGGTCAGTGCACTCCCACAGGGGAAGCTCTGCTCAGCTACAAGTGAAGCTGACAACTGCCAGCACAGCAGTGGTGGCAGGAACCTCTCCCACCTCCTCAGCAGAGCTAAGGATGTCCAACTGCAGCTTAGGCCTGTTCCCTGCTGGTAAATGAACATCCTCCAAGGGTCCCTGGGCTGCCAGAGGGATGTCTGGCTGCCAGCTTAGGCCCAATTGCCCAGGGAGCGGGCCTAAGCCAGCAGGTAGACATCTCCTGAGGGACCCCAGATTGCTAGAGGGCACAGGCCGTGCTGAGGGACATCCCCGAGTGCACAAATTTTTGTGCACCGGGCCTCTACTATTTAATAAATACATATTCTTATTGAATAGTTAGCCTTTAGAGGGGTGATAAGATGGAAATATAGCATGTGACCTCTTTATGTATTTATGGATAAAAGAAATTGTAGAGATGAACATGAAAGAACTCTACCAAAAGTTTAAATTTGGAGTCTAATTCGCCTTAAAAGAACTAACTGACATTGATCAAGTCACTTTATCCCTCTGGACCTCAGGACTGAATAATTCCTAGTGCATTTTCTAGTTTAAATATTACACAAAGCTGAGCCCAGAAATACTCAACTTAGAATGCTTTATGTGTTGCATGTTTCAATGAAGGTGTTTAGCGTTACCTTTGTTGCTTTGTCCCCAATGAACATAAATGTATTTTCAAAAGAATAAAAAGAGATTTAGATTCAGAGTATTAAATATTTAGGCTTTTCTCAAGTTTTATCCAAGAAATCCTTATAAGTACATTTTAAGTAGAACAAACCATTATTGTTTGGACGATGGCAACTACACTATTGTAAAATATTTAAAATATATTTGCATATAGCACATTAAGTACCAATGAAAACATAAAGGTACTTTCATTTAAAGAAGGGGACCTTTTAATGAGTGGCAGAAGACTCGGGTCTCCTGATTTAGTGATGAGTCTAAATTTAGTAAGGTAGTAAATAAGACCACTTACTTGTTTAGAGAAGCCATTGCAATGAGTCATGGACACCTGGATCCGATCTGTGGCCTGTAGGAAGGATCTCGACCCTCCAGAATATCCAGGGCTAAAAGAGAGAACCACCACAGGAAGGAATCAGTGGGCAGTTCACTGGGAGTTCAATAGCAGTAGCAGTTTAGAAAGGCAACTCTCTAAAGACAACAAGGGAACAGCCATAAATGTTATGAAAATGTTTTGCACGTGCACAAGCACACCTTGAGCATCCCTAAGACATCACTAGGGAGCAATCTGAGGAAACTCCTCTCTTACTAGGGTACCGTTCTTAGAAGGTTCACAAGTGGGTACTACTGTGACTCCTCTCTTACTGGGATGCTGTTCTCAGAATGTCCACAAGAGGGTACTATTGGAACTAATCCCTTAATACGGTGTTTTCTCAGAATGTCCATAAGAAAGCACTACTGGGACTAATCCCTTAGTAAGGTGCTGTTCTCAGAATGTCCACGAGAGGGCATTGTTATATGAAGGCTGTCAAGCTGACATACTCATGAACAAGACATTAACACCAACATTATTAGATGAAGACTGTCAAGCTGGTGTACACATCAACAAGAAAAGGAGGAAAATATGTTTGCTTCTAGCCTCTGACTTTTTGAGTAAGTTCTTTTTTAGTATTTAGAGTCTGTAATTGTTGTAAATACCTTTCGATTGATTATAAATGTATGGATACTTTAAATGCATGATGGAATGCAATATCTTTGCTATTTAAAATATTTGCTTGTCTGCTTAGAGCCAAATCGATAGCCCAGTCTAGCAAGTGTGATATTACAGGACAACTTTCTGTATTAGCTTAATTCCTGGTTCTGTTTTATGCCTCAGCATTTATAGCTCTTGTTTCTAATCTTCTTTCTTTAATGATTTATAACATACTAGAGACCTGGTGCATGAACATTCATGCACTGGAGGGGGGTCCCTCAGCCTGGCCTGCCCCCTCTCACAGTCCGGGAGCCCTCAGGGGCAGGAGGTGATCAGGGGAAGGCGACACCCCATCACACCTCTGCAGCTGCCATGCCAGCAGCACAAGCCTCGGCCGGCCCTGGTTACCTGAGCTTCAGGCAGCCCTGGGCAACTGGGCAGCCGCCATCCAAGGCTTGCCTGTGCCTCGGGCTGGCTCTGGGCAGCTGGGGGGCTGAGGGGGCTGGGGGTCTCTGGAGGAAGGCATGCGGAGTGACCAGACCTGCCTGGGGGCAGGCCAGACCTTGCCGCATGCCTGCCACCCCAGCAGGGCTGAGGGGACCAGGCACCACCATCTTGTCTCTGTGGGTGCCACCATCTTCAAGGGCATGGCAGTAGTTAGCATATTCCCTTCTTATTGGCTGTGGGCACCACCATCTTTGTGGGTGGGACAGTCAATTAGCATATTCCCTCCTTATTGGCTGTGGGTGCCGCCATCTTTGAGGGTGGGACAGTCAGTTAGCATATTCCCTTCTTATTGGCTGTGGGCACTTTCATCTTTGCAACAGCATGAGGGTAAATTAGCATATTCCCTCTTTATTACCTCTTTATTCTCTTTATGCATTTATATATTGCAAGCCATCCTAAGGTCTTTCTAAACAAAGGAGATGTAAAAATAATTCTCCCAATATGCACACTATTTGAGAGATCTCTGCCCTGGAGAGTCATTGTAGTGCCTGCATATGGCCAGTCTACATCCTATATAATAAAGAGGTAATATGCAAATTGACCATCACACTCTCACACAAGATGGCCACACCCATGTCATCACAAGATGGCTGCTCCCATGTCGTCACAATATGGCCACCACAAGATGGTCGGCAGGGGAGGGCATCTGGGGGTGACCAGGCCAGCAGGGAGGGCAGTTGGAGGCAACCAGGCCAGTAGGGGAGCGCAGTTGGGGGCAATCAGGTCAGCAGGGAAGCAGTTAGGTGTCAATCAGGACAGCAGGAGAGTGTTAGGGGTGATCAGGCAGGCAGACAGGCAAGCAGTTAGGAGCCAGCAGTCCCAGATTGTGAGAGGGATGTCCTACTGCCAGTTTAGGCCTGATTCCTGCAGGATCAGGCCTAAACTGGCAGTCAGACATCCCCTGAGGGGTCTCAGATTGGAGAGGGTGCAGGCTGGGCTGAGGGACACCCCTACCTCAGTGCACAAATTTTGTGCACCGGGCCTCTAGTTTACTATTTTAAAGGATATCCCTTCCCCCCAAAAAAACCTGAATAGGGTAAAATTTGGTGATAATTTGAGCTAATTTTAATCTGAGCACTGCCATGGTGGAGGCAGGTCAAATAATAACAAGTTGCCTTTGTTCAAAGGCAGGCCTCTCAAAAATGCCAGAATTATCTGTGGGTTCCCTTCCCAAAAATATAATTCCACATATCAAGAAATCAAAAGATGAAACACAAAATTTCAAGGGCTCTACCAAGTGTGATCTCACATTTTTATTAATAATGATTATTATTATAATTATAAAAAACATAACTAGACAAAGTTTCATAAACATTTTTTGAAACCCTAAGATTTATGCTATGAATAGTGATAACATTTTGACTATTTACATTAATGCATTTAATATTATTATTAATGACAACAGCTAATATGTTGATTATTACTG
>PVJC01025874.1:0-24427 GCA_004026665.1 Murina feae | reverse complement strand
CAGCCCGGCCTGTGCCCTCTCACAGTCTGTGACCCCTCTGGGGATGTCCACCTGCTGGCGTGCCTGACCAGGCTGGGTGAGGGGCTGATGGCTGTCTCCGGGCTGGCCAAGCCCCCCAGGAACATCCCTCACCCCATTGGGTTGTGGCCAGCATGGGTGACGGGCTTTCAGGCTGCCCACAGCTCCCATTGTCCCAACGTCCCAGCAAGCCTGTCTGGACGCAGGTTCTGGGGTTTGTTTATCTCCTATAATTGATACACTGTTCCTTTAAGCCGGCCTTCTAACTGAAGCCTCCTCTGTGCTTCACCTCATAGCAGCATCTATAATGACACAATGTTACTTAGTGGTGAGGCCTCGTCTGCTCTTTCCTTCAGCTCCTGAGGATTCTATGATTGTTATATTGTTTCAAACCTGTGTTTCGCTAGAGCCAGTTTAAGTGGAGCGGAGCGGGCGCAGCTTCACTTTCACTCCTGCCACAATGGAAACTGCCGTTTACTCAGGTCCGTGAGTGGTGGCTGGGCTAATTTGCATACAGCCGCTCTGATTGGCTGGTGGGCGTGGCTTACCCTGTCTCAGATAAATGGTTAATTTCACTTTTATTAGTTTAGATATTGGTATGATACATATTTTTAAAAAATCACACATTTTGCCAAGAATCTCATAGACAATCTGCATTTGTAAAAGCTGATGTCTAAGCCCACTATTGCACATTTAGGGTAACTATACTGAAGCTAGGCATGCATGCAGCCAGGTAAGCAATCTGAACATGTGTTGATGAGGGAACAATAAAATATCTCCTAGGCAAATACTCATTTCAAATGATCTGCCAGCACACTTTATCTCATAAATATGAAGTCATACTTCCAAGGAACACAATAAACAAAGTTCTGAAATCCATTAGAAAATGCTTCTGAAACATTCACGCTTCGAGGGTTTTTTTTATTTTGTTTTGTTTGTTTGTTTTTAAATCCTTATTGTATAAAGTATTACATATGTTCCCTTTTTCTCCCTATTGATCCCTTCTAGTCTGCCCTACTTCCCCTACCCCCCCACCCCTACTTGCCCCAGTCCTTCACCACCCTAATGTCTGTGTCCATGGGTTATGCATATATGCATACAAGTTCTTTGATTGCTCTTTTCTCACCCCTGCCTTCCCTCTGAGATTCAACAGTCTGTTCCATGCTCCTATGTCTCTGGATCTATTTTGTTCATGTTTATTTTATTCATTGGGTTCCACATATAAGTGAGATCATATGATACTTGTCTTTCTCTGTCTTACTTCCCTTAACATAATATTCACCATGCAGTCTCAAAGGGTAAGAGACCCTTTTTTTCCCTGTTGCACAGTATTCTGTGGTGTACACGTACCACAACCTTTTTATCCACTCAACTAAGAGCTTGGTTTAGATTATTTGAAAGGCAGAGGAAGAGTGTAAAGCAATTTCCACCTGAATAAGGTGTTTGTTTTCCCTGCTCATTTGAAATCAGGTCCTACAGTAATACATGGTTTAGAATGACTTTAGAATTCTCTCTTCATCTAGACCAGAATGATTGGCAAGTCTTTGAACAAGTATATTATTTGTTTTGCTTGAGACAAATAATTTTAATAATAAATTCCATGTTTTACTTTTCTACGATTTATATTGCCAGAAGCCAATTCCAGCATGTCAGCAAGGCTAAATCATCTGGAGATGGCTGAAGGCATTTCCCCAAACCTGAAAAGGATGCATAAATTGACTGCTTGCTGCCAGACAGCTCAGGGCATTTTAATCTACATGTTATTGCCTTCTACTGGCCAAACACCTGAGCAGCCGAAGGCAGTTTCTTCAAAACCTGATAATCTGACAATGGATTATGTATATGAAACCCTACCCTTTGATGTGTATATCTCCACCTTGCCTTAAGATAAATTGTGTTAATAAAAAGCAAAGGGTCCTGAGACAAAGAGAAGTTAGTTCCTTTAACTAAGTCTTTGCTGACTCCCCATAATGACTTTCAAAATTATGTTTCGTCTTTGGACTCTTAATTAATTTATGCACAGCACCTTCTCCAGATTTCTGAACCTTTCTAGATGCTGGATCAAGACCATAGGCATTATTATATAATCCTCTTATCTAGTGTCATTCCATAATTTTTTTTAAATTTATCTTTATTGTTCAGATTATTACAGTTGTTCCTCTATTTTTCCCCCATAGCTCTCTTCCTCCCATTTCCCACCCCACCTTCTGTCCCCGCCCCCCACTGTCCTCATCCATAGGTGTACGATCATTGTCCATTCTCTTCCCACACCCCCAACACCCTTTACCCCCGAAAATTGTCAGTCCACTCCCTTTCTATGCCTCTGATTCTATTCTATTCTGTTCATTAGAATTTTTTATTCACTTGATTTTTAGGTTCACTTGTTGATAGATATGTATTTGTTGTTCATAATTTTTATCTTTACTTTTTCTTCATCCTCTTCTCAAAGGATACCTTTCAGCATTTCATATAATACTGGTTGGGTGGTGATGAATTCTTTTAGCTTTTTTTTGTCTGTGAAGCTCTTTATCTGACCTTCAATTTTGAATGATAGCCTTGCTGGGTAAAGTAGTTTTGGCTGTAGGTTCTTGCTGTTCATCACTTTGAATATTTCTTGCCACTCCCTTCTGGCCTGCAGAGTTTCTGTTGAGAAATCAGCTGATAGTCATATGGGTTCCCCCTTGTAGGTAACTAACTGCTTTTCTCTTGCAGCTTTTAAGGTTCTCTCCTTGTCTTTTGCTCTTGGCATTTTAATAATGATGTGTCTTGGTGTGGTCCTTCTTAGGTTCCTTTTGTTTGGAGTTCTCTGTGCTTCCTGGACTTGGAAGTCTATTTCTTTCACCAGGTGGGGGAAGTTTTCTATCATTATTTCTTCAAATAGGTTTTCAATATCTTGCTCTTTCTCTTCTTCTGGTACCCCTATAATTCTGATGTTGGTACACTTGAAGTTGTCCCAGAGACTCCTTACACTATCTTCATACTTTTTGATTTTTTGTTTGTTTGTTTGTTTGTTTGATTTGGCTTTTTTGGCTGGGTGGGTTTTGCTTCTTCATATTTCATATCTTTGACTTGATTCTTGTGATCCTCTCATCTGCTGTTGGATTTCTGTATATTATTCTTTATTTCAGTCAGTGTATGCTTAATTTCCAGCTGGTTCTTTTTCATATGCTCGGAGAACCAAGATGGCGGCATGAGGTATATACCTAAATGCACAGCCTCCACATCTACATTATAGAAATACAACTATTCAGATAAACGACCATCCTCCAGAACCAAGGGAGGGGAAGCATTACATCTAGAAGGCAAGAGGAGTGCTTTGAGACTGAATAGCAGCTCCTAGAGCGCCCAAACTGAAAGGTATGCGCGAAACGGAGGTGGCGGCGCGGCGCGCGCAGTGCAGGTGAAAGGGTGGCAGCGGCAATTGGGTCCGCGGCTTAGAAGATTATAAACTCCTGGGTCGCACTAAATGCAACGCGGGCTATAGGGCAACGGGGTGGCAGAAGACCAGTGGCATTCTAGCAGTGCTATTCGCAGCTATTACTGACGTAGAGATTCGGGGACTGAGGATCATGCGCAGACCCCAGAGCTTGGAGACGCCAAACGCGGTAGAAACTGTGGCATTAGCAGAGGGGACATCATTGTGAGTCGCTCCACCTTCGGTGATTCTGAGACCCCGCCCCACCTCACCTACAACCCTGCCCAAGCTGTGCGCCTGTCTGCCTTCAGCATAACCTAAGGGTCTGCAGCTGAGACAGAACTCCAATAGATCCAAACTCCAAACAACGAGGAGAAAGGCCTGCAGGTCATTTCCCCCCAGTGATACCTCCCAGTGATTACTACAAGACTGTGCACCCAGCCTTCAAAGGCATACAACAAGAGTGTCCACCCCAGGTGATTGGGGAGGCTGAATCACTGGGCCCTATATAGGACACCTAGCACAGAAAGCCAAAATTCAGAGACTAAGAAACAGGTCACATTCCATAATTTTTTATTGTTACCTTTATAAAATATACAAATAGGTTATTCTATAGAAGGGCTATGACACATGGACTTTTTATTGCCAGGTTGAAAGCCCTTTATATTTTAGTCTCAAACTTCTTAGGCTAAAGCTAACAAGAAGCAACACCAAACAGTGGCAGTTATGGCACTATCTTAAAACAAAAATTTGAATAAAACTGAGTTCAACTGTGATTCAAACATATAGAAGAATAAGGGAAATTCTATAATCATATAACCACTACTATTTTAGTTTACCTTGGAAGGTAAAATCTCATATTTCTGCTGAAAAATTACTTTTCGTGTTTCTGTTTGAAAGTCACTGTTATGCCCAGGTGTTGTGATCCCCAAAGACCACTAAGGAGCCTGAGTCCGATGCAAAAGCAAAGAGCCTTTATTTGAGCTAGTTCAAGCTCAGTCCCACACACACTCACCAACACAGCGGTAAGGCAGAGAGAGAGCAATTTCCAACAGAACAAAGGTTTTATAGGGGTTCTAGGGGCATTTGGTAAGGTAATGCTCATGGCCCCTGTTGATTGGTCAGGTAGGGGCTAGGGTCTGATTGGCTAGTGGCTGGATGCGGTGCGGTTAGCTCCTTGCACACCTTGCATTTGACTCTATCATCACATCTTATCTTAACATATGATCAACTCTGTTGCTAACTGGTTGCAATATGAAAATAAATTTAGACTACCGACACAAAGGTACTCATAGAAGCTTAGCTGACCATACCTCAAATTTATATTTCCAAAGTGTATTATCAATGTAGTTATGAATAAGGTTTTTACAATGACACATTCATGTTTATATGATGTTTACTGACTGAAAATGGATATCCTGTCCAAAATCCATCCATAGACACTTGTCATAGAGATGGTTATAGTTGTGCTGCTAGGTCAATAAATATACAAATCCTCCTCTTCTATTTAGAAGGATTTTGAAAGGAAAAAAAAAAACTTGAGAAGATCTGTATCAGCAGCTGGATAACTCAAAATACAAGGTGTAAGAAAGTAGGGTAGGGAGTATTTTATTAAATGTCACTTTTTGTTTGTTTGTTTTTTTAAATATATTTTTATTGATTTCAGAGAGGAAGGGAGAGGGAGAGATAGAAATATTAATGATGAGAGCATATCATCTATCGGCTGCCTCCTGCACGCCCCCCACTGGGGATCAAGCCTGCAACCTGTGCATGTGCCCTTGACCAGAGTCAAACCTGGGACCTTCAAGTCTGCAGTCCAATGCTCTATCCACTGAGCCAAACCAGCTAGGGCTAAATATCACTTTTTAAACTGTCTCTATATCGGGCTACTAAATTGATAATTTTTTACTAAATTATAACATTAAGTGACATTTATTCTCCCAACTGTTTTTACAAATGTTTTAATTAAAAATTGAGGGAGGGGTGATGTAAGAAATGGAACTGGTCATTTCAATATATTAAAATAATCTGTGTAGATGTTTTGAATGCTAAAATAATAGAGCATTAAGCAATTATTGACATAACACTGATTCAAAATCTTGGATGTTATAATTAGCTCTCTCTTTGGCAATGTCATGCACATTCCTAATGCATAGAACTGGTAGGCTAAGAGATTTGCAGTGTTTCATTTCTACTGCCTTTGTAACTAGATGCTAATCAACAGAATAAGTCATGCCAACTCATAGTTAGAAATCAGATCTATTCTAAGACTATAGTGTTTTGTTTTACTAGTAAAATGATTTTGCCTGATTTGCCTAATCCTATTTTAAGTATTCTAACTTTAAATAACTCACAGGGCACCACTTGTAGTTCTTACTTTGATATAACTGATTCCATTCTTAATTAACTTTTTATGACAGCTCAGATCTGAAAAGTAATCTATTGTTCCCCTGTCAGGAAAGACGGATATGTCCAAGTATATACTTCTTGGTCCATACCAAATTGATGGTTGTGTCTACAGGAAACCAATACACTGGATGACTGAGCCTGTTCCATAAATTCAGAAAAATTTAGAGAAAATGATTCAATTTAAGAAGTCAGGGCTAAAATAGTCAAAAATTAGCTTTCCTGAAATGAGTTTTATAAGATGTTTTATAGATATATCATTCATGAAAGCAGAATATTATTACCTTTACTTCACAGTTTTTCAATCAGTATAACATTCAACTTTTGTAAAAAGACATTTTTAGAGCAGTTTTAGGTTTACAACAAAGTTGAGAGGAAGGTACAGAAATTTCTTATATACTCCCTATCCCCATACATGCATAGTTTCCTTTATTATCAACATCACTCACTGAAATAATACATGTTTTACTAAGGATGACGGTTCCTAATCACTCAATGTCCATAGTTTACCTTAAAGTTAGTTCACTCCTGGCAGTTTAAGTTCTATGAGTTTGGACAAAAGTATAATGACATGTATCCACCATTATATTATTACTAGGGGTCCAGTGCACGAATTTGTGCACCTTGAAGGAACTGTGGGCTGCGAGGCTGCAGTGACACAGGGGCAGATCTCAGACCATCCTCTGCTCCCCCACTTGGCCCCTCCAGCCATGGCCCCCAGTCCCCTGTCTGCTGGAAGCCCTGCTCCCACAGCTGCCACTCCCACACCCTAACAGTGTAGAGTGATTGGGGCCAGTGCCAGCAGCAGGTGCAAGTGGGGTTAGTGCCACCAGTGGGTGCAAGTGGCAGCTGCTGCCCCCATCACCCCTCAGGATCAGGGGGAAGTGGAGAAGCCCTCAGTGGCAATCAGGGCCAACAGCTACTGCTCAAACCATCTGACAGCACCAACAGATTAGGACCTGTGCCAGGAACTGGCAGTGAGCATGAGTGGTGGCTCTGGCACCAGCTGCAGGTGTGAGTGGGGCCAGGGCCAGCAGTGGGTGCAAGTGACGGCTCTGACACCAGCAGTGGGTGCGAGTGGGGCTGTCTCTGTCAGCAGGTGCAAGAGGTGGCTGCCAGCCCTGATAACCTCTCAGGAGCAGGGGAAGGTGGAGAAGCCCTGGAGGCAATCGGAATCAGCAGCTGCTGCTTGCACCCGCTGATGGCTCTGAGCAATTGGGGCCGATGTCAGGTGCCAGTAGCAGGTTTGAGCGTGCAGGAGCAAGGGATTTTTAGTAACCACCAGAGTCTCACACCGATGTGACTGACAGTCACCTTGGTCTGGCACCTCTGTTCAGTCGTTCAGTTGTTTGGTTGTTCTGCCATTCGGTCTAATGCATATTAAGGTTTTATGTTTATAAATACAGAGTATTTCACGGCCTTAGAAATTCTCCATGCTCTGCCTATCCTTTCCATACCTCCAACTCTTGGCAACCATTGATCTTTTTATTATCTCCATTTTTTTTGTCTTTTATAGAATGCATATTATTGAAATCATGAAGTATATAGCCTTTTCAGATTGATTTCTTTTATCATTTAGTAATAATTCAATTTAAGGTTCCTCCATGTCCTTTTTATGGCATGATAACTCATTTCTTTTTAATGCTGAATAATATTCCATTGTCTAGATGTACCACAGTTTATTTACCCATACACTTACTGAAGGATATCCTGGTTGTTTCCAAACTTTAGAAATTATTTTTTTAAATTCTTTATTGTTCAGATTATTACAGATATTCTTTTTTTTTAACCCCCATAGCTCCCCTCCACCTGGTTCCCCCCCTCCCCGTGACCTTACCCCACCACTGCCTTCATCCATAGATGTAAGATTTTTTTTCCAATCTCTTCCCATACCCTTTATGCCCCCTTCCCCCTGAGAATTGTCAGTCTATTCCCTTTCTATTCCCTTACTTATATTCTATTCACCAGTTTATTCTGTTCATCAGATATTTCTATTGACTCGTTATATTCACTTGTTGATAGATATGTATTTGTTGTCACTTTGTTGTTCATACTTTTTATTTTCACCTTTTTCTTCTTCCTCCTCTTCTTAAAGAATGCCCTTCAGCATTTCAAATAATCCTGGTTTGGTAGTGATGTACTCCTTTAGCTTTTTCTTGTCTGTGAAGCTCTTTATCTGACCATCAATTTTACATGATAGTCTTGCTGGGTAGAGTAATCTTGGTTGTAGGTTCCTGCTATTCATCACTTTGAATATTTCTTGCCACTCCCTTCTGGCCTGCATTGTTTCTGTTGAGAAATCAGCTGATAGTTATATGAGTACTCCCTTGTAGGTAGCTAACTGTTTTTCTCTTGCTGCTTTTAAGATTCTCTCTTTGTCTTTTGCCCTTGGCATTTTAATTATGATGTGTCTTGGTGTGGTCCTCCCTGGATTCCTTTTGTTTGGGATCCTCTGCGCTTCCTGGACTTGTAAGTCTATTTCTTTCACCAGGTAGGAGAAGTTTTCTGTCATTATTTCTTCAAATAGCTACTATAAACATTTGTGTGCATGTTTTCATATGAACATAAGTTTTCAACTCCTTTGGGTAAATATTAAGGAGTATAATTGCTGGATCATATGATAAGAGTACTAGTATGTTTAGTTTTATAAGAAACCACCAAACTGCTTTATCTCACCCATAGTACCTCCTGGTTTTCACAGTCAGAAGGTATGGGGACTTCTATTCTTGGCACTGGAACCCTGGGATAGGAGACCTAGTGTGGGGCTCAGTCCCTCATTCCTCAGGGGGACTTCTGTAGCCAAGATACTTCTATATTTCACTGCCACATGTGGGTATGGGACCAGTCAGTTTGCATCTCAGCCCTTCCTACCTATCTCAGTGTGGCTTCTCTTTTATATTCTTAGTTATAGGAGTCATGTTCAGCTAGATTTCAAGTGGTTCTGAATGATGGTTGTTCTGTAGTTTAGTTGTCATTTTTTATTGTTTAAAGTATTACACATAGTAGTACATATGTCTTCTTTTTCCCCATTGTCATTTTAATGTAATTGTGAAAGGATGAGAGTACTGAATTTACCTACACTGCCATCTTGACTAGAAGCTTGATAGACTTTTTTTTTTTTTTGAGTGTGTGCTTTATTTCATTTCTAGTTGCAATATCTCGTTTAATCAAAGAAATAACCCTAGAAGTTAGGTATTGATATGTTAAAATGAACAACATGAACTATGTTGTATACCTGAAACTAATATTGTATGCTAACTATACTTAAACAGAATGAAGAAAAAAATAAAGAAAGAAAGAAATGAAATGAAATGAAAAAGCAAAGGATTAAGACTTTACCTAAAATCATGCAGCCAGCAAATAGAAAATCTGGGATGCAAATTAAGATGCTTTTGGCTTTCATATTATCTCTTAAAGTAGATGTAGAATGAGATTTGCCATCTGTGCATCGTTTTAGTGAGGTGTCAAAGTTTTTGGACCATTTTTTAGTCAGGTGTTCTGTTTTCTTATTAAGTTTTAAGATTTTTTAAAGTATTTTTTGGATAACAGTCCTTTATCAGATGTCTTTCAAATGTTTTCTCCCAGTCTTTGACTTATCTTCTAATTCTTTTGTCTTTCACAGAACAAAAATTTTTAATTGTAATTAAGTTAAGCTTACCAATTATTTCTTTGATGGATTATTTCTTTGACATTATATTGAAAAGACATCACCACAACAAAGGTCATATACTAGGTTTTCTTCTATGTCATCTTTAAGATTTGTGTTCTACATTCAAGTCTATGATCCATTTTAAGTTAATTTTTGTGAAAGTTATAAGGTCTGTATCTGGATTCTTTTTTTTTTTTTTTTGCATGTGGATGTCCAGTTGTTTAAGCACTGTTTGTTAGAGACTGTTTTTGCTCCATGATAACATTTACCTTTTTGGTAATTTAGATTTTGCTTCTGTGATGGCAACAGAAATTGGTACTCTATTTTGTCACAGTAGATAATAACTGCATTCCTGTCTTCTATTTATTAAAAACTAGAGGCCCAGTGCACAAATTCATGCATAGCTGGGATCTGGCCAGCCCACCCTCATTCAGGTGGGCGGAGGGTGATCAGGGGTGGGGCCAGATTGGGGGAGTTATTAGTGTCAAAGATTTTTAGATCTTTGCAGGATGTATACATGTTTGCTGTTGACTTTTGGATGAGTTAAAGCTTCAAAGGTGCTTTATTGTCAAGATCACTTACAGCTTCCATTTCTAAGCCTCTCCCTAGACAGGTAATATAGTTTAGTTCCCTGCTGACAAACCCTCTAAAGAGAGGCTGTGGTTTGATGTGGCTGTACTCTTTAGTAGTAAGCTGTGGATAGAGAACATGGGAAGATGGTGGTTGTTCTGGGCACTTCTCCTGGACACCTGACTGATGGTCTAGACCATGAGCAGTTTTCCTCCTGATCACTCGTCATTCAGGTTCCTGGTCTATGAAGGCTGGAAAGCATTTACTTAACTTAGAATCACTGAAGATCACACTTCAGTGATTGGGGTGAGGTGTCCCAATAGGAGGTGGGGCAGGCAGCGGGGAGGGACCGTGGGCAGTTGACTGGCCTACCTCACCCTCCTATTGGGCTGGTTGGCTGCTGCAGTACGTGTCATAGCCACCAGTTTTTCTGATTGTTTGGCCCTTTGATCACTTGGCTTTTATGTATATAGATAAATAATGCAATTAACATAACAAGACAACTAAAACTATTTACAAAATTATTGCTTTTATAAAGAAAAGAATTGCCACATAAGATATAAAACAGCTTGAAACAAAATCATAAAACAATTTTCAGACAACCACTCCTCAGGAAAACAAAATAATATATCTTTAATGCAACCTGTTTTCTTTAATAGTTTGTAACAACAAAAGATAGACCTTCACCAACCAAATCAAGGAACTTACTGTATTTACTGAAAGAATCGATACAATCCAGTTTGGGTTCCCAAAAGAAAATGTGCTTTCAGTTATGTTGATACTGTTTTAGACTATTAATTCCTTTATTTTGGAATTACAACTTCAGTTGGAAAAACAACTTCAGTACATAAATAAAAATCTAAAAAGTCTGACCATGCATATATATCATTTACCATTTTAGTCAATTAACACTTACAATCAACTTAATATCATATATATTTAATGGAATTCGTTAATTGTTTCCTGGAAGTAGGCATAAGTCCCAAGTAGTTAACATATATAATGCTAATTGATTGATATTGCCTATACATAAATACATCCTACTATCTTATCTTATCTCATCTTATCTTGCCCCATTCTCCCCTCCCTTCTTCTCCTTTCCCCTCCCCTCCTCCCTCCCTTCCTCTTCTCTCTCTCTCTCTCTAACACACAAACACAAACACACACACATTTCTTATCTCACTTTTAGATCTCCCATCTCCCATTTTTCAAGCAATTGTATCAGCATATGAATTAAAGGCAGTAAGATGCAGTGGAAGGGATTCACATGAAGACAGATCACATAGTAAGATAACTGTGGGAGATGCAAACATTAAGGATCAGAGTGAGGTACATTTAGGTGGATAGTTAATATTGAAAAGTCTTGACACATAGGTAGACAATGAAATATGACAGCCAGAGTGGGACTGCAAATCTGAGTTTATAACCAAGTCTATAATTAATGCCTGGTATTAACTGGAGGGAGATAGGGCAACAGGGGTAGTCTCAAGTCTGGAGAGGGTCTATGCTTTTAGGTCAGAAAGGGACTCTGATTGCAAAGATTAAGGGGCTTCACCTCCAGATAATATTGAGATCACTACTTCAGAAGTAATAGTTGAAGACTCATCAGAACTTATGCCTCATACCGAAAAAGAAGCCAGAGTGGCTCTTCTAAATGTAAATCAGGGCACTTCTTGCTCCACACTTCCAGTGATTTGAAAGCTAAACTCTCTGCCACAGCTTATAAGGCTTAACAGGCTTATCTTGACTTGCTCCACCCTTACCCCATCTTTTTTTATAGTCCTTGGAACATGCCAAACTCACTCTCGCCCATGGCTCATTTCCTTAGTTTATTAAGGCCTCTGCTCAAATGGCACCTTCTCAGAGCTTTTCTCTCTGAGAACCCTATCTCAAACAAGAATCCATCAATCTCAAACCCCTTAACAGTTTTTATTTTTCTTTGTATATGTCATTGTTAAATATGTTTATTTTTTTAAACCTCCCCCATTATAATATTAGTTGCATAAAGGCAGGACTTTCTGTCTATTGCATCACTGTTATATTATTAGCACCAGAGTTGGAATTACTGCTACAAAGCTAATGAAACTTAAACTTTCGGGTCTCTCATTTGCATAAGTCCATTTCAAAGCCTTGCACTTTATCTTGTAATTACAACTTCTTTGCAAAGTGGACCTATCAACATTGAATAAGCTTTCTACCTGGCTAAACCCCTGTTTAGCCTCTAGTGCCTAGCACTTCATAAGCCCTCAATAAAAAATATTTGAAAGAAAAAATTAAAAAAAATAAATGAAAACCTTAAATACCTTAAAATTAAATAAAAAGATGTGTTAGTTCTTTCTTTATAATACATTTTAGTAAGAATTGGGCTTGGTTCAAGGGTATGAAGAAGTTGGGTGCCCATTGAGAATATGGTAGCAGAGCTGTTCTGAGGATAAAAAAGAGATATTAGAAGAGGACACTATAGGCCCTAAAGATAAACTTTGCTTACTCTTAATTTTTTTCTAGTGTTGGGATACACAATTAGGTGAAATATATATATTATTTACCACCTTAGTAAATGGTATTTCAATTATAATTCTCTTGTGACACAGTTTTCTTTCTCTTATATTTTCTAAGACATGAGCTACCCTTTCTAGTATGTCATGGGAGTATCCACACTTGAAAGAAATCACTGAGGCATGATTTCCTCTGCATTACTACACTGAGTTATTTCTTCCTTTTTATTATACTGTTGCACAATTCTCAAGGCTTTTAAGAAAATTTATAGATTCAACCAGGATTGTGCCATTGTTACAGAAAAGTAAAGAAATGCCAAGCACGCTTCATGGAGAAGGGGAGGGAGTCCTCTTTAATAGACATTGGTACCAATCGACCCTGGGAAGAATTCCAAATCAGAGTGAAGTAACACACAGGGACTTTGCTTTTTATAACCTTCAGGGGGTCATTGTATTGCAAATATGCCCCTTCCCCTTTCAAGGCCCTGGAGGAAGGCCCCACCGCACAGGTGTCCCAAGGTTTCAGAGCCAGCACAACAACCCCCAGCTCTCCCTCAGGGCAGGGCTCCTTTTGG
Organism: Murina feae; assembly: GCA_004026665.1. Lineage (NCBI taxonomy): Eukaryota > Metazoa > Chordata > Mammalia > Chiroptera > Vespertilionidae > Murina > Murina feae. The sequence continues at coordinate 11,299 of PVJC01025874.1, read as the reverse complement.
TTTTATGGTCTGACATTCCTTGCAAGACCAGCTTCCTCCTCACCATAAAGTGACACTTGTCCAGTAGTAAAACAGATGCACACTTGATAAACATCATTAAATATATATATATATATATATATATATATATATATATGTACAAATATAAATTATATTATGTATAACACATGGGTGTGAGAGAGAGAGTTAGCAAGCAAACCTTAAGATTTATATTTAGTTGTTTATAGTAGGTTTTCCATGGGATAATCCAGCTCTTTCTGAGTCATTAATAAGAAATTCATAAAAATGAGCCATTAATAAACGAAAGAGCTTAGTTAAATAATACATTGCACTTTAAATAATGGTCAAAATAGTTACAATAGAAACTATCTATGAATTGATCACTCTCAATTTATAGAAGCCCATCTGCCTTGGTTTTTAATCTACTTAAATTATTTTTTTGGCCAGTAGCACTGCCTGAGGCAAATTTATATCAACCTGACAAAAAGCAATAGAAAGTCTTGTTTCAGAGATTCTCATTGCTTAAAGCTACAATACTTCTTTAAAAGCTCCAAGGTGTTATAATTAAAATTATATCAATTATTTAACTTGTCAACTAAAGGCAGTTAGTGTAACGCATTATTTCCCCTCAAATAGCTAGACTCTCATTGCTCATGTGTGATTGCATTTATAGAAAAAATATAATTAAAGTGTAAATTTACCTTCTGGGAAGAAAATTTCATCAAAGCATCTCTAAATTAGAGAGAGTGGAAGGGAGGGGGAGAGAGAGAGAGAGAGAGAGCGAGAGAGAGAGAGATGAGAGAGACACTTTGATTGGTTTCCCTTGGGGCTGGGAAATGAAGCTGCAATCCAGGTAATTGCCCTTGACCAGAATCAAACCCGAGACCCTTCAGTGCATGGGCCAATGCTCTAACCACTTAGTGACACAGGCCAGGGCAAATTTTTGATGGTGACTTGAGAGAAAGGGTGAAAAGACTCTCCAGAAATGTTAATTTGATTTTAGTAACAGGATGGCAAGTGAAATTGTGTTTAAAGTATATTTTAGTGATTTCTTTCTTATTTTATCCTTCCCTCACCCCTTCTTTTTCCTTTAGAAATGCAGAATGCAATTAGTAGCATAAAGATTAAATAAATAATTAGGCACTGTAGGTTCATATTACAATAATTTAGGACAATTTCAAGCTTCTACTCCATGTCAAATTAAGAAATTCTCTGTTTACAAAAAAAGTTTATGAAGCAAAATTATGCTATCTTTCCCTGATTTCAATACACACACACACACACAGCACAACAAATCTATGGCAAAGGGAATGTTCTTTTATCTTGCATAAAAATGAATAAAAATCACTTCTCCATAATTTAAAATTCAAAAATCAGTTCTACTCTGTTGTATTTGCACAAAGAAGTAGGTTTTCATAGAAAGTTTTATTTTAATTAAATAACAGGCTGAACCCAGTGCAAATAAATGTGTTGTTAATCTCACTATATTACTTTGAACTGAAAGTGAGGAAAAACTGGTCAATGTTATTCAATTGCCTTAGAGGAACAAAAGAGCTCTTTTGACAGAGTTGCATAATGGATGAAGCAGAAAATGAGATAATTGGGAGATGTTTGTCCTGGAGGGTGCTAAGTTCCTAATTACAACTAAAAAGTTCTCTTACATCCTAATATTATCCTTTGTGAAGACAGCCACACGGTCTTTACATGACTGCATCAATATATGTTTTTACAAACTGATAATGTTCTGTTCATCTGTGACCTGGCCTGAAGTTAGAAAACTAACAAGAGAATGTAAATAATGTCATGCCGCCGCCACCGACTCATGTTTTTTCTTAATGTGAGTGGTATTGCATGGTCATTCAAAGATAACTCCATAAGCAGAAAAGTGAAGTCTTTCTTGAATGCATGACACCAGAGTGGCTCTGGAAAAAAATAATTTGAATACTTTATTCCAAAATTTAAATCTGCCTTGTTTCAGGATTATGTTTCAGTTTTTAAGTACATTTTTATTGATTTCAGAGAGGAATAGAAAGAGAGAGAAACTTTAATGATGAGAATCATTGATCAGCTGCATCCTGCACACCCTACACTGGGGATCAAGCACACAACCTGGACATGTGCCCCGACCTGGAATTGAACCGTGACCTCCTGGTTCATAGGTAGGTGTTCAACCACTGAACTACGCCAGCTGGGCCACAATTATGTTTTATAAAGTCCAAAATCTCCAAGTAAATTCCTATACATTAGAATGTTAGAAAATTCATGGGCAGATAAAGAATTTTTCACAGATGCTTTATATGAAGTGGTGATGAGACTTCCACAACTTTTTTCCCTCAAGAAAATCAAAGCATTTTCTTGATAGCTCTTTGTGCTCTGTAATATAATCAAAGTATAATTCCTTAACACATAACAATAAGGGAGCTACTAATATATTATATTATAATATTTATTTGGAGTTTATAAAAATACTTTGTTTTCTTTTCAACAATCTTGGGAAGTGGGTAAGGCTGATCTCACCTCCACTACCAAAGTATAGTTGAGAAAATTGGCATTTAATCACTATGTAGCAGAAAGATAATTTAAATTCATCTCATCTGACTCCAGGACTAATGTTTATTTTCTTATACAATAGGAAATAATGATATAAAGAGAGTCAAAGAAGAAGGTAAAGAGGGATTAAAATCACAATATTGGTGTTCATTCTGTTTTGCAGGTCAGTCATGGATGTATTTAATTAGCCTTATTTCTTTCACAAGTTTTGCAGTACTAACAACGCATGTTACAATGTCCAGCTGAGTGACTGGTTTGTTCAGATTATACAAGACGTCCATTTTAATGTAAATATTCATAATTTGCATCTTGCTGCTAAGACATATCCTCTATTTGTCAAAAATATTTTAATGATACTTTTTTTTAATCCTCATACAAGAATATGTCATTTGGGTTTTTAAAGTATATTTTTTATTGATTTCTGAGAGGAAGGGAGAGGAAGAGATAGAAACATCAATGCTGAGAGAGCATTATTAATTAGCTGCCTCCTGCACACCACCTAACCCGAGCATGTGCCCTGACCAGGAATCAAACTGTGACCTCCTGGTTCATAGGTCAATGTTCAACCACCGAGCCACAGCAGTCCAGCAAGGATATGAATTTTAAATTATGCTTTTAGAGAGAGGAGGAGAGAGAGAGAGAGAGAGAGAGAGAGAGAGAGAGGTATCAGCTGCCCCCCATACTTGCCCCAACTGGGGTTGGAACTTAACAAACCAAGTATGTGCCCTGACCGGGAATCAAACCTGAACCCTTTTGGTGTATGGGATGATACTCTAACGAACTGAGCCACCTGGCCAGGATGCCCTTAATTTTTTCTGGATGGTTTTTATGATGGCCAAACATGTATTTGTTGAAAAAAGTAATATTCTAAGAATCAATGCTCAAACAAGAATAGCAACCCTCAGAAATCTCGTAAGATATCAACACTGAAAACTTCATTTATTTCAAAGCTTAAGTGCCATTTAAATCTTATTATTTTTAAGGTAAGTATGTGGAATTAATTTAAAAAACCACTTAATGAATCCAGGCAGAGTTTCAAGATTGCTTATTTAATCTAATAAAAGAGTAATATGCAAATTGGTGTCACTCTGCTACACCTAAGCCATGCCCACCTGCCAATCGCCATGCCCACCCACCAGTCAGAGTGACTATATGCAAATTAACCCAGCCAAGATGGTGGCCAGCAGCCACGGAACTGGAACAAGTAGGAAGCTTGCCCCGGCGATGGAGGAAGCTAAGGTTCCTGTCTGCCTAGGCCATCTGTGGCCTCCACTCAAGGCAACAAAGTTTCAATTATAAAAGATAAATAAACCCGAGATGCCTGCTTCCAGCCTTGGGCTCAAAGAAGCGCTGAGAGCCTGGCTTGTCAAGGGCAACCCAACCTGGGCTCCAGTCAAAGCAACAAAATTGCAATTTTAGAAGTTAAATAAATATACCCGATACCAGCTTCCAGCCAGCCTTGCTGGAAGCAGCCAACAGCCCCTCACCAAGGTTGGCCAGGCACCCCAGGGGAGGGACACCTACCTTGAAGGGGCTGTGGCCAGCCTGCAAACAGCCTTCAAACAATTATCACCAGGCTGGCCAGGCACCCCAGCAGGACCCCCACTCTGATCTGGGACACCCTTCAGGGCAAACCAGCTGGGCCCCACCCATGTACCAGGTCTCTATCCTATATAATAAAAGGGCAATATGCAAATTGACCCTAACAGCAGAATGACTGGGAATGACTGGTCACTATGACACACACTGACCATCAGGGAGAAGATGCTCAATGCAGTAGCTGACCCCTGGTGGTCAGTGTGCTTCCATAGGGGGAGCTCTGCTCAGCCACAAGCCAGGCTGAGAGCTGCCAGCACAACAGTGGTGGCGGGAGCCTCTCCACCTACTCAGCAGAGCTAAAGATGTCTAACTGCAGTTTAGGCCTGCTCCCCACTGTCAAGTGGACATCTCTTGAGGGCTCCTGGGTTGCCAGAGGGATGTCTGGCTGCCAGCTTAGACCCGATCCCCTGGGGAGCAGATCTAAGCCAGCAGGTGGACATCTCCTGAGGGGTCCCAGATTGCTAGAGGGCACAGGCCAGGCTGTGGGACCCCCCTTGAGTGCACAAATTTTTGTGCACTGGGCCTCTAGTTTACAAATAAAGAAGGTAAGGTCCAGAAGAGCTGCCACTTGCCCACATTCTGATAGTTAGCAGTACAGTTGGTAATAAAATTCTACTTTCTTGTGTGCCAGTTAAATCTCTTTCCATAAGACCTCCTAAAATTTTCCTCACTTTACTGCAAAATGTAGGTTTAAATAAAATATACATGAATTTTTAATGTTGAAGTAACAATAATTGCATAAAAATTAGTACCCAAATAGAATGATATTTTTAAATCTTATGTTTAATAATATGAATTCTCAATGTTTTTCTCCAGTAAAAATAACATTATTTCTATAAACAATTGCATTATTATGTTTTCTAATTCTCTGGTTAATGTTTTTAATATCAAAGCCTCAGGGTTTCATTTAATGTATTTGTGATTATCAGAACACCTTCAAAATAAGCTATTTCTCAATAATTATGTGAATAAAACCCATGTGTGTGTATGACCTATAAGATTAACATTTAAGACTGTTACTGTTGCCCTAGCCACTTTGGCTCAGTGGATAGAGCATCAGCTTGTGGGCTGAAAGGTCCCAGGTTCAATTTTGATCAAGGACACATACCTTGGTTGTAGGCTCCTCCCTGGCCCGGGCCCAGGTAGGTGGCACATGCAGGAGGTAACTAATCCATGTGATTCTCTCACATTAATATTTCTCTCTGTCTTTCCCACTCTCTTCCACTCTCTCTAAAAATCAATGGAAAAATATCCTTGGGTGAGGATTTAAAAAAAAAAAAAAAGACGATTATTGTTTTCTAGATGAGATGTTCAGCTCTAACTGAAGACTCCCACCTTCTGATTGTTTAGAACACTTTTATGTTTTCTTAGGGAAGTTTCACTGTATGCTATGAATCAAAGATAATTTAACTTACTATGCATCTCATAAAAGCATTTTACATGGTAGAACACAACATAATGAAAATAAAAAGATTGATGCTTATACTTTGCATTTGTTCATAAACTACAAAACATAGACATTGGGGCTTCAGATGCTTACCATGCGCTATGATGTCTAGATAAGACTACAAATGTTCCCCAACTTCTTGTTCCTATTCTCATTTTATGTATTTTTCTCATTTTAATTGCAAGGTATTTTGTAACCAGTCTCACTGCCTGTCATTTCTCTCCTAATTCTGAATTCAGCTGTCGAATTAATCTATCTAAAGCCCAGTTTTCAAGATACTACTTTTAATTGCTTCTCTTTACCTGAAATCAAATGTCTCCACAATCTGCTTCCACCTGTCCTGCCCCAGTTTTTCTCCTGCTTGAGTATCAGAAAGCGCAGTGCATTTCCAGAACTGTCCAGGGGAGGGTGCCCTTATTCACAAATAAGGAGCATTGGCTTCCTAGCTATCCCCGAGCCGGTGGTGGTACCTCAGGCCATCTCAAGTAGCTAATAGGAACCAATAAGAGTATTGGAAGGAAAAGTTGAGAACATATTCACAGCATAGCAGCAAAGAGGCATCCCACTCAGAGATTCAGCTACCTAAGGTTTGTAAGGGGCAGAAACTTTTTCTCCTTCAGTGTTTGTATAGAGTTAAGGAGCTTTAATTGTTGTAATGATGTCTTTTCTTTAGAACATCTCCCAAATTCTAAGAGAATGCTATTCATGTAATAAATGCATGTTGAATGCCTGCTCTCTCCCAGACAGTATATAAAAGAGGATCTCAAAAATATTTCTTATGCAATGAATGTATATATTTAGATGGGGTCATAATAAGAAGTTGATGCTGAACACCAAAAAAACAACAAAATCAAACCAAAACAAAAATACCAAAACACTTTTTCTCCAAAATTCTTCTAGCTGGGCAAATAGTCATCAGATTAACAGAGACAGATTCGCAAGAGAAAATCAAATTTTAATACATGCCCAAGAAAAATTCACATAAGCATGAAAATTCTAAAGACAGAGAGGCTAAATTGTGTATACCGGTATGTGTCATTTTGGACAGAAGAGAAAGGGTGGGGGTAGGGATCTGTGATGGGATTACAAAGGAAGTAGGCAATTTACAGGTAGTTGAGGAAGAGCAGCACATACTTGGCAGCTACATTTCTGCTAAGTAGCCAAGAATCAATGAGACCTAGGGAGCAATCTAACTAACACTCTCCTGCTTTGTGCCTTCCTATCTACCAGGGGTCCTCAAACTTTTTATACAGGGGGCCAGTTCACTGTTCCTCAGACCAGTGGAGGGCCGGACTATAGTTTAAAAAAAAACTATGAACAAATTCCTAGCACACTGCACATATCTTATTTTAAGCAGGACAGGCAGCGGCGGCAAAAATACCCGCATGTGGCCCGCAGGCCGTAGTTTGAGGATGTCTGCTACCATACTTAATTCCAATCAGGCTAATGGTTAACATCCTATATTTTCTTTAAGAGAGTAAACCTTCCCATATTAATCTCTTAGGCCAGAAAGGCTTCAAAGGTTCTTTCTGAGTCTTTTGTTTCTTAATAACCAGGTTAAAATCAATATCAGTATGGCTGGTGTTGCTCAGTGGTTGAGTGTCCCTTTAGAGCACATGCCTGGGTTGTGGATTCGATCCCCACTAGGGGGCGTGCAGGAGGAAGCAGATCAATAATTCTCTCTCATCACTGATGTTTCTATCTCTCTCCCTCTCTCTTCCTCTCTGTAATATATATAATTTAAAAATCAATATAAAAAACAGCTATAGAATTTTGGTCCCCTTCATTATGATGCACCTTCTGGAAGCTACTTTTCAACTGACTTGGATTATATAAAACTCAATGTGTAGTTTGTTAGTTTTCAGTGAATCTGTGTTTTACACTTCATTCTCCTTGTTTCCTAACCTCTGCTAAAATGGAAAGCACCATAAACAGTTTACTCTCCCTTCATTTTTTTCTCATTACAAGTGTTACATAAAGATTTGTGCTTTTTTGTATTTAATGAGGGTGTTTGCAAAATCATCATGGTTATATGTCCTCTCTTACAGATTATATAACTACTAGAGGCCCAGTGCACAAAAATTTGTGCACCGGGAGGGAGGGGGTTGGTCCCTCAGCCCAGCCTGTGCCTTCTCACAGTCTGGGACTCCTCAGGGGATGTCCACTTGATGGTGTGCCTGGCCAGCCTGGGTGAGGGGCTGATAGCTGTTTCAGGCTGCCCACAGCCCCTTCAGGGTTTGGGTCCTTACTGGGGTGCCTGGCCAGCCTGTGTGAGGAGCAGAGGGCTGTTTCAGGCTGCCCACAGCCCCTTCAGGGTTCAGGTCCCTTCTGGGGTGCCTGGATGGAAGCAGGTATCTGGGATTTATTTAACTTCTATAATTGAAACTTTGTAGCCTTGAGTAGACCTCCAGGCCCACAGGGCCCTGGCTTCCTCCATTGCCCGGGGCAACTCCAGCTCTGTGGCCGCTGCCATCTTATTTGAGTTAATTTGCATATTTGCTCCTGATTGGCTGGTGGGTGTGGCTGGTGGGTGTGATGGAGTGGTGCCTAATTTGCATATTACTCTTTTATTAGATTAGATTATTAGAATATTTCCATTTTTCCCTAAAGAAAATCTCAAGATGCCGTGATTTCTGTTACATACCTCTCTTTGCAGGCAGTAACAGCAATGGGGTTGGAATTTGAGAAGAGAGCCCTATGACTCATTCAATTTCAGAGCTGGAGAAAAAGCACCTAGAAGGTCTGTACTGTCAAATTACTGGCAATAACTACAGTGCCCCTTACTTAGAAAGAAAATATAGCTCCTGCCCTTTTAAGGAAGGAAAGTATTTTTCACCTAGTTTTAATTTAATGACTTCTTGTTACATATATTGAGTTTTCAATAAGAAATTTCACTTTTCGGTTTTCACATTGGATATACGGATTTGGCACTTAGGATATTTGTAACTCAACCAAACTTTAGTGATAAATATTTGATATTTCAGACAACATACTTAGTGAGCTCATGGACGTTTCAAATAAACTGTGTAATTTTTCATTTGTGTATGCATTTTATGACCAATTGGAAACTCTAAAACCTCTCATTTTCCTTTTCTTTCCCGTCCTTTCCCCTCACTCTGGTAGCCTTTTAGTGAAGGTGCACATCTGCTGCCATAAGCACACAAATTAGCACATCAATGTTTCTGATGAAAAAAAAAAGTCAGTGCAATAAGAGAATGTTTTGAAAGCAAGCCAGTTTGTCAGTAAATTATAAGCTTCATTACCATAAAACTCTAACAAATAGAACCCACATCTCATTAACCGAAAGCACAATATGACTGCAGCGATATTCATCTCCCCAAAGAGTGCTTATCCATAGGAAAAAAAGATAAAAGTTTTGCTTAGAGCTGCCACTAATGACAGCATTAACTTTATTTATTGAAGAATGTCTAAGCGTTTTGCAAAATGTACACTTTATCCCCTCCCCCTCTCTTTTTCTTCTGATTAAGCACAGTGGCAGGTTATACAGTGTAAGAGTTATATGATGGCTAACTTCATTCCACTTTAGCATCCTTCTAATTATGCTCTACTAAGGATGGAGGACATATTTCAAGGCACTGCTTCTAACTGTTTATGGCTGGTAAAATTCTTCCGTATTACATTTAAGTCCAAAATTCCATATACCATTTGGTTCCCTGATGAGTTCATTTCTGTAAATGTAAAAGTAAAGGAATTCACTTCACCCCTTTTTGCAAAACAGAAACTTATTTTCAAATCTAGAGCGTTCAATAGGTTTTGCAAGCGCTGGGATAGTCCCAAGCCAACTTCTATTTAACTTACCTTGTCATCATTTGGAAAAAAAAAAATCAAAAACAATTCTTTAATAATTGTGCTATTCTGTGTGTTTTTATGTGTTCAAGAATAATTCTAAATCCTAAGAAAACAAAACTATTTGTAGTAAGTTTTTGCTAAAGAGAGAGCCAGTTTCAGAAAGGAGACTTAATCCCAAATTAATTAACTAATTAGGCTAACAGAACACAGAGTAATTATGATACCATTGTAATTTAACCTAGTTATATTAAAAAAAAAAAAAAGGAAAGGCGCAAAGGGAAGTCCAAATTGTATGGACATGCCATTTGTGCAGCTTTGCCAGAAAGCTGGAGCTTAGATGCATGCCCAAGTAAATCTGGGTGAAATAGGGAAGTTACTTGATTATCAGTCACATCTGGGAACAGGTCATTGGCCAGAGTAGGTGTAGACACTGCAAGCCACAGGAAGACTTGAGATATTTAATTTCCTAAACAAAGGAATTCACATTCCCTTGGTTCATGCTCTTGCCTACTGTGCTCTTGGCTCCTGGCTTTCAGGGCTGTCATGCTCCTGTATTGGTCCACGGACTCCACACACACTGGGCTGCAATTAGTCTAAAGCTAAACTGGACCCAATTCCATCATGGAATGGAGACCATGGACACTGGTTTTGCTTCTAGCTCCACTGAATCTCCAGCTGTGCATCTTCCAAGACTGAATTAAGGGAAATGGGATTTTGTAAACCCATGAATATAATTCCATGCAAATAAAGCTTTCTACCACATCTCATTCTCCCGTGGGGACCTCCAGAAATGCTTATTCCAGCAGTACCCCAAGAACCCCACTCCCACTAGCAATGGAGAAAGACCATCCACACATTTCTCCAATAACAATTAGTTGTAAAGAAGTTGCTAGTATAAGATGAGTAAGAATGATTGTTTAGTAATCAACTATGTAATTGTGGATCAAGTTTGTGAAGATAATAGGGTGAGAACTTACATGGCATGATGTCTTGGACTTTATTGAATATACCCTAGGGAAAAAATGTAGGGGGATATAATGAATAGATGAAACAAGATAGAGAAAAATGTTGCTAATGCTTGATGATGGGTGATGAGTACATGGGAGTTCTCTATACTATTCTTTTACCTGAAAGTTTTCATAATAATTTACATTTTAAGCAAGAAAAATGTATTCTTTTTTGTTAATCCTCACCTGAAGATTTTTTTTTCTATTAATTTTTAGAAAGAGTGGAAGAGAGAGAGAGAGAGAGAGAGAGAGAGAGAGAGAGAGAGAGAGAGATGTGAGAGAAAACACATTGGTTGGTTACATCCTACACACCCTCCCAGGGCAGGGGAATCAACCTGCAACCCAGATACATGCCCTTGACTGGGAATAAAACCCTCTACTCTTTGGTGCACAGTCTGATGCTCTAACTACTAAGCAATGCCAGACAGGGTGAAGGGAAAATTATTTTAAAACACACTGAATAAGGAGAACTAACTTCCCTTTATTTATTTTCTATTATGTAAGGAAAACAGGAAAGGCTGAGGGAGAAACAGCATTGTGAAGGGAAAGACCTATTTGGCTTCATGTCACAGAAGGACTTGAATCCTGAATGTGCCAGCCATTAGCTTTATGGCTTTGTGCAAATCTATGAACTTTTTTATTCATTTATAAAAGGGGGTTGATTATTTATACATCACAGACTTGTTATGGGGATTAAGTAGAATAAAATTTGTGAAAGTGGTACAAGTACATAAGGGCTACATAAATGCTGTCTTCCCTTACCTGTAAGTAAGATTCCTAGAGCTAGCAAAAAAAAAAAAAAAAAAAAAAAAAAAAAAAAAAAAAAAAAAAAAAAAAAAAAAAAAAAAAAAAAAAAAAAAAAAAAAAAAAAAAAAAAAAAAAAAAA
>PVJC01025873.1:0-24424 GCA_004026665.1 Murina feae | reverse complement strand
GGGTCTGTGCTGACTATGTGTGCGGGTCTTCGCTGACTGTGATGCGTGTCTGTGCTGACTGTGGGTGGGTTTGTGCTGACTATGTGTGCGTGTCTGTGCTGACTGTGGGTGGGTCTGTGCTGACTATGTGTGCGGGTCTGTGCTCACTGTGTGTGTGGGTTTGCGCTGTCTGTGATGCGTGTTTGTGCTGACTGTGTGCGGGTCTGTGCTGACTGCACATGGGTCTGTGCTGACTGTGTGCAGGACAGCCAGGGAGGCCTGGTCTGGAGCTGGTGGGTGGGGATTGCATGCTCCAGGCTGAGCAAGGGCAGGAGGCAGGCCGCCTGACTCAGCGTCTCCTCTGCTGGGAGCTTTTATGCCACTAGTTTTGGCATTCTGTCTGACTTGCTTCAATGATCTGCTCTCACTTACAGTTCTTAATTTTCACTCTGTTGTAAAGATTCTGACTTCGACTGCTGTTAAAGAATAAGGAGATTGTGTGCGAGGTGGCCCACTCTAGGGAGCACTGCTCAGACCTCATCTGTGCCTGTCACTCCCCACACTCACTGTGCAGGCCTGGGAGCCACTCTAGCCAACATGTCCCATGGTGCGCTTCTCCCTGCCACCCAGTGTTGGCGCCCTCATACTGGTCCCACTAAGGCAGGATGGACAGCCAGGTTTGGGTGTAGTTTGGAGACTGAGGTGAAGCTTGGTAACTTGTTCCAGGTGTCGAAACACTGGGAAGATGATGCTAAGGAGTGGTTGGTTGTAGGTGGTTCTGGGGTATTAAATGTGAACAGAAATAAACGGCTGTATTGGGGATTTGGCAGTTTCAAGGGTGGAAAATGTTCAGAACAACCACCTGAGTGAGTGCAGTGTCATCGAATAGCTCGTTTGGCAACTCGAAAGCTTACATCCAAACTCATGCCCAGGTGGCCCTGTGCTCAGTCCTCTCTTGTCACGGAGCTTCCTCCAGGGTCTCCACCCAGGAAGGACCTCTGCATTTTACTATTTACTCAGCATTTATTGAGTGCCTACTGTGTGCAAAGGAGCTGAGGAAGCTGAGAAAGACCCAGAAGCATCTGCCATAGTGTTTGTAGTGAGGTATGAATCACCAGCATGTCCTTTAAAGAGATGAGAAAAAAAACACAGAATAGAAACTTGCGAGTGAAGTATAGTGGAGCGGGGCAGGGCGCCCTCTGTATTCCTGGGGCGTCACACCTGCCCGGGGTGGGGTGGTTCCCAGGAGCAGCCTATCACTGAGGATGGGTCACCTCCAGCTCTAGGGCAGCAGAGCAAGAACATTTGTTCCCGGGCCATTCACCGCCCCTCCACCCCTGCCCCCGTCTGCTCCTCAGATCGCAGGAGGCGGGTTGTCCGGGACCTTCCCTCTCCGGGACCTTCCCTCTGCTTGTTCATACCCCTACACACGTGTCTCTGTCCTCTTAGCTGGGAAGAAAGGAGAAGAAAGGAGTGTCCTCTTAAAGATGTGCTATTCGAGGCATTTTCTGTGTTTGCTAAGCCCTGGGACAGGGCCCCAGTCCCACCTGGGCTCATATAAATCAGAGGGCAGTCCTAGCCTCTCCTGGGGGCGCTCGGTGATGGCATGACGCAGCCTAGACAGGCGCCCTCATTTTACAGATGAGGAAACAGGTTAAAAAGGTTACACTCTCAGGTCATTTTTTTAAGATCAATATGAGACAAAATGATCTCTTTTGAATTAAAGTTATTGTGGAAGAATTTGGCAAAATTATCTGTTGCTTACAAAGCCTAAGGCATGAACAGGTCGCCATAGGAACCTTCCACTTCACGCCAATTTGTTTCTTCGGTGAGAAAGGCGTGGCATTAAAAATGCAGCTAATGACTCCCTTTCTTGCCAAGGGCGCCTTCAGCCGCTTGGACCCAACCGGAGTGTTTGAGAAGGAGATGGTGGGCAGGATCCCCTGCGGCCGGCTGGGCACCGTGGAGGAGCTGGCCAACCTCGCCGCCTTCCTGTGCAGCGACTACGCCTCCTGGATCAACGGGGCTGTAAGCGCGGAGGCCTCTTCACTTTGGGAGGAGGGGGTGGAGGCACATTGTGGACCCAACACTAATGACCTGGAGTATAAATGCTTCAAATAGTTACTTAGCTTTAAATAATAGCAAGTCTGAATATGCAATGCTTAGCCTATGGAATCAAGTTATTGATAAGTTCATTTTATTAAATAAAAATTACTCTGGTAGACGTGACTCTAAGACTGGGTACTATTTGAAATTGTAGAGATGGTGGAAAGAAGATTCTAAAGAAAATACATCAATTTAGGTTTAATCAATCTGTCTTTAAATTTTGGATTTGATTGAGAGACCTAAGGATGAGAAAGTGGCTAATGATTCAGAAACTTGAGAAAGGAGTTGGTTTCAGAGTTTTTATGTTTTATTTTCAGGTCATTAGATTTGATGGTGGGGAGGAAGTATTTATTTCAGGAGAATTCAACAGCCTGCAGAAGGTAATGCCATTTGGTGAATATAATATACCATTAACAGCTGGGACACTGAGTTCCAAAATGCAAGGACCATGTTGAACTGCCCTTTCTTTTCTTGTGTCAGGTCACCAAGGAGCAGTGGGACACCATGGAAGCGCTGATCAGGAAGACAAAAGGCTCCTAAGACACCCTGGCCTTCTTCTGTGTTATCATGGAAACAACACAAACTGCCTATGCTCTTTTGAATATTTTCAAGTCTAATAAATTGTTAATTAACAAGCATTCACTGAATGTGTGCTGTGTCCCAGGCCATTGGTAGGTAGGCATTGTATATTCAAGATTCATGAGATGGGATCTGGTTCCTTCAAACTTATTTTAAACATAAATAAAGGGGGGTGAGTGCAGGCTTTGATAGAGGTGAGAAGTGTGTGGCAGCGGGAGAGGCACCGGGAAAGGCCGGGGCTGGCAGAGACACCCGTATAGGCTGGGGGCATGGTAAATCGTGCCTTAGGGATGGGGCCTAAGGGGAAGACAGTCTAGGTCTGGGGGGCGGGGGGGGGGGGCGGCGGGGAGCTAATGGACTCTGCCTTCCACTTGTTTCTTGTCCATGGGACCTGTGCGTCTGTTTGGTTCGCTCAGTATTAATTGGAACACATCTTGCCGGGCCCCTTTGTCGCCGGCTTTCTGTTCAGTGTATGACTAACCTACAGCCTTTGCCCTTAGAAACTCACTGGCCGCCAGGCTAGACACCCTGAAGAGTGAGTGCTGATGGGGATGAGCACCCCCCAGGGGTACCGTGGGGGGAAGTGACTCATCTGCTTCCAGAGCTCCCAGGAGGGGACACTGAGGAGGCTGCCTTCCCCCCGCCTCAGCAGAAAACCAGATTCTCTTTGTAGGAAGACGCTGGAGGCTTAGAAGTGTCCTTGTGAATCACTGTATAAAAGCTTGCATTTGCCTTGACTGATTTGTCATCCTGAGAATCAGACAATAAGAAAGCCACAGCCTCAAGGCTCTGCAGCTATAATTTCGAGCTTATGTTTTAAAGAACTATTTTGCTCTCCTAGGAATGGCTCAGCACATGCTCATCAGCTGACTGTCCCCTTGGCCCAGCTCACGGGGAGCCCTGCTTCCCGCTTCCTCCTCCGAGGGGCCCTGCAGGAGCTGTGCCTCCTGTGAGGGTGTCGCTGAGCCCATGTGGTACACTTCCTGCGCATGGGAGGCAGGTCCACAGCCAGGCATGCTCTACTGGGGAGAAGTGGCCCCCAACCCCCACCAGCCCTGGCCCTAGGGTGTCCCTTTCCTCCTCTAGCCATCGAGGTGACGCCTCCAAGGCGGACTGGTTATCAAAGATGATGTGAGAAACAAAATAATGGGAAGGTGAAAACTCACTTCTGAAGAGACTTCTGTCTACTTTCAGACACTCTTCCAGCTTCAGCCTTTTCGCTTCATTCGTATCAATATGAAAGTTTGTCCTCCTGGTGGGAACCATCTCAGCTCGGAATTGCGCCTTCCCTTCTGGACTCTGCATGCCTTCCTCCCACTACTTCCACCCGTGCAACTAGATCCACATTTTTTGTTAAATTAATACTGTGTTCACATTTTTATAACTTTATAAATATTGTTTTCCCCCAATGTTTTTCATAACCGCTCCCTTTCTAAAAAGAGTTGAGATTGCGTGATAAAGCAGATCCTGTTTTTTCATAAATATGATATTTCATTGTATGTGTATGTACATATATATATATATGTACACACACACACACATACATATGCCTCACTCGAGGTTGTGTTTTTTATTGGATTTTAGAGAGAGAAACATTTATGTGAGAGAAACATTGGTCAGTTCCTGTACCTGCCCAACAGGAATCAAACCTGCATGCAACCTAGGTATGTGCCCTGACCCGGAGTCGAACCCACAAGCTTTTGGTGTACAGGATGATGCGCCAATAAAATAAGCCACCCAGCCAGGGCTTTCATGGTTTATATTTATCATACTTTATTTTTGGAATTAGGTTATTTTTTTGGTGTAATATATACACCTGTGAAGAACTCCTTGGGTATAAAACATTTTTAAATTTTGGAATTGTTTCCTCACAATGGATTCCTGAAGGAATATTATTAATCAACTAGGGGCCCAGTGCACAAAATCTGTGCACTGGGGAGGGGGTTCCTCAGCCCATCCTGCCCCCTCTCACATATTGGGAGCCCTCAGGGGGTGTCCTACTGACAGCTTAGACTCACTCCCTGATCCCCTTGGGGAGCAGGCCTAAGCCACAGTCTGGCCTCCCTTTGTGGGAGGCAACCAGGCTAATCAGGGGAAGTCACCAGCCCCATCACCCCGCTGCTGCAGCCACTGCCAGTTACTGCAGCCACCAAGGTGTTTTCATCAACACAGACTCCAGTCCCTTCACCATGAAAAAATGACAACTTTCTTTAGGCATTTTCAAGATGTATCTTTCATAGGATATGACATTTCTTTCTTTCTTTTTTATCCTCACCTGAGGATATGTTTCCATTGATTTTTAGAGAATGTGGAAGAGAAGGGAAAAACAGAGACACATCAAAGTGAGAGGAACACTTTGATTGGTTGCCTCTTGCATATGCCCTGACCTGGGCCCCAGCCAGGGAGGAGCCTGCAACTTAGGTACATGCTCTTGGTCAGAATTGAACCTAGACCCTGCAGTCAGCAGGCTGAGGCATTATGCACTGAGCCATACCAGCTAGGGCAAGATATGACATTTCTTAGCCCTCTAGCAGTGGATCTTCATTTTTTTTCTCTAGGAGTGTGGTGGAAAAACACTAGATCACCTTTAGGGATTCTTATTACCCAAGTTACTAAGAATATTACCAGTGGCATACAGGGAGCTTAGCCAATGAGCATTAAGAAAAGGTGTTTCCTCTGTAGTTCACTCCCATCACGGTCTCCACCCCTGCCCCTCCAATCCCAGCTCCACCCCTGCCCAGGCCTGTAACCTCTGGTCGAGGCTGTAGGCCTGGGCAGGGGGCCCCCAAGCCCCATTGATCACCGGCTTTACAGAGCCCAGGCCTCTGCAATCACCAGCTCTGATCCTGTCCCCTGCCATCACTGGCTCTGCCCCTGCCCCCCTACAGCCTCTGGCCAAGGCTGCAGACCTCGGCAGGGGACCCCCAGACCCCTGCATTGCCGGCTCCACTGGTGCCCAGACCCCTGCAATCGCAGGCTCCGTCCCTGCCCCTCCGATCACTGGCTCTGCGGAACCCAGGCCCTTGCGATCTCTGGCCTTGCCCTGCCCAGGCCTGAGGCCTCTGGCCCCAGGCCTTATGCCTGGGTAGGGGACCCTCATGCCCCTCCGATCACTGGCTCTGCCCCTGCCCCCTCTGATCACCGGCTGTACCCTTGCCCATGCCTGAGGCCTCTGGCGAAGGCCTCTGGCCTGGACAGGGGACACCTCTGATCACCTGTTTCTACCCTCAGGCCCCCTGCCTCCCTCGCCACCTGCCTGGCTAACAGGCCTGACCACTTCAGCGGCGGGGCTGAGCCAGACTGGGTGCTGCCATCTTGTGGCCCTGGGGTTAGCCATCTTTTTGACGGAGTGATGCCTAATTTGCATATTACTCTTTTATTAGATAGGGAGGTTATAAAGCTTTTAAGGACCTTTAATGTACATTTCCAAATTGCTATCCCTAAGTGTGTAACCCTAAGTGAAATCGCCTGACCAGCACGTGGTGAGATCAGGCAGGAGACGTGTGGCTCACAGACCACATCCTGCCCTGGGCTGCTGACTAACTTCGGGGGGACATGTCAGTATTCTAGATGCGAAAGCACATCCCTCCTAGTGACTGGGGATACAGTTATGGATGATGTTGTGGAGTGACCTGTGATTGTCGGAATTAAGAACGCGTCGGTGAGAAACTCCCATTAACACACCAGAGACTAGAGTTGTAGAGATTAATCCTGATGGATTTTTTTGGGAAATGCTGTCAACTCCATGTACAACTCCATGCAGGAATATGTCAGGTTATTTTTTTAATGGGTGTATTGCCTGGCTTAAGCATAGACAATCTTCTTTTCAGTCCTGTGGTTACAAAAACTGTACATTACAAGCGTATAGAAACGAGTGGAAGCATTGCACAGACCAGGACAGTCACCGTCGGCAGTAGATGTACAGCTCTAACAGGAACACAGATACTCCCTTAGTGTGAGGAGATTTAGGTAAGGTGGACCGCTAGTGACCACCCTAGTTGTCCCCAGCAGAGAGAATGAGGGCGAGGTCTGTCCGGTACAGCTTCCCGCCATCAGACAAGGCCATGATGCTCTTCTTGTAGTTGGGGATGTTGTTGACGTCCAGGTCCTGCACAGAGGACAGAGGGCATGTGCCCAGTTAATGCGGGAGGGAGTCAGTGAGGCTGGTGAGAGGGTGTGGAAGGCTGCTCCTTACGGAGGAGCTGGGGAGTCACAAGGTGGTTGTAACATCTATTGATCCCAGCCCTGGCTGGTGTGCTCAGTGGTTAGAGTGTTGGTCTGCAGACTGAAGGGTCATGGGTTTGATTCCCAGTCAAGGTTGTGGGTTTGATCCCCGGCCCCCGTCAGAGTTCGAGTGAGAGGCCACCAGTTGATGTGTCTCTGTCACATCAATGTTTCTCCTCCCTGTCCCTCTCCCTTCCACTCTCTCTAAAAATCAATGGAAAAAATATCTTCAGGTGAGGATTAATAAACAATAAATAAATAAAAATCTGTTGATCCCAGTTGCCAAGTCAGGTTGAGAACTGAAAGCTACTCCTGCCCTCTCTCAATGTTTTGAGTTCCAGATATGGACCTGTGCACCCTGCCTCAGAAGCAAGAACGGGTAGTGAGTTACCTGCTTGTTCTTCTCACACAGGTCCCTCAGCAAAGCGTCGAGCTCATGCTCATCAATGTAGCCATTGCCGTCCTGAGGGAGGAGAAGCAGAGCAGGTCTCTGACACATGGCCATGAGGCCACACACACGAAGGACCTACTCAGGCCCCTCTTGGACCCCCCATGTCTGACTGCTCCGAGGCTCTGGAGTCCCTCTCATTCAGCACCTTACAGTGTAACATGCTTTGAACGTTTCAAAGAGCCTCACATTTAACACTTCACTTCATGTCCCATCACCTCCTGTGGAGGTAACTGGTCACCAATGTGCTCATGGGCGTGAGGGCATGGAGCCTGGGGAAGCCATGTGACCCGCCTGGTGTCACACTGGTTTGGTCCAAGGTTAGAGACTTTAGAGCAAATAAAGGAGGTTAACTAGTGACCTCGCAAACAGCATTACACACACACACACACACACAC
The DNA here is from genome assembly GCA_004026665.1 of Murina feae. Classification (NCBI taxonomy): domain Eukaryota; kingdom Metazoa; phylum Chordata; class Mammalia; order Chiroptera; family Vespertilionidae; genus Murina; species Murina feae. Next base: position 16,690 of record PVJC01025873.1, on the reverse strand, counting down.
ACACACACACACAGCAGAGCCTTTCACTGGGTGGAGGAAACTGCTGGAATTTTCATCCAGATCAGTCCTCCCCACCCCCCTGCAGAACACGTGGGACTGTCTTTGTTTACACATGAGGAAACTGAGGCTCAGAGGACTTTGGTATCTTATTCAAAACCTCATAGCAGGTCAGTCGGAGCATGGGATTTGCGTCAAGATTTGCCTAATTTGGGACACACCATGATCCATTTCCTGGGCGAGAAGGAGACAGCTGGGAGACTAATAGTTCATGCTGCTTTTCATATGAGCCTGGAGCCTGAGGGTTTCTCCCTCAGCATTTTCCAAATTCTGGAGAACTATAGATACAAACAAACGTTTACCTGGTCATACAACTCGAAAGCTTTATTGAACTCTTTCCCACACATTTTGACGCCCTGGAGGGTAGAGAAGGAGCAAAGGTTAAAATGCTGCTGGTTGATTTCTCCCCTCACTTGTATGCATGCATATAAGCATAAGCGATGGATGTGGACAACAGGGGGTGAGAGTGAGCGTAGGGGTGGGGGGATGAAGGGACATTGGGGAGATAAGCACACATTTATAATATCTTAATCATTAAAGAGAAAAAGAAAAAAGAAAAAAAGAGTGCTGCTGGTAAGCTTTATCAAGTTTCCCTCAGCGACTCTCCCACATTGAAACTGTTCAAGGAAAATACCATCTATGGTAGAGAAAAAGAGAAATACCTGGAATTTAAGAAGAAAATTCTCCTGCACTGGTAGTAGCCTTTTGAGATAAAAACATTACGTTAATAGATTAGATTTTTTTTTTTTTTGGACAAGGATCAGCTTACGTTAATATTTGCACAGCCCCGAACTCACCGGGCCATCTCGGTTAACTCCAGCTTCCCATCATTATTTGAATCAAATAATTTCAGCTGAAAGACAAAAAGTCATTATTGTAGCCTTTGAATAATGGTTTATTGCATGAAGGACAAGATAATTCAAAAGCAGTTTGAGTTAGCGGAGTTTATACAGACAGCGGAGTTGTAGAAAGTGGCATTTGTTAAACTATTGGTATAGGGTTTCCAGTTCTGTAACTTGTACAATTGCCCAGGTGCCTCAGGACCACTGAGAGCAGTCAAGCAGTAGCGGTCTCCCTACGCTGCTAGAAGCTGGCCACGGTCGTCCGCGCACAGCGGTGCACAGGTGTCTCAAGGCGTGGGGAGGGCTGTCTGTAGAGGAGCACACCCTGACTCCATGCAGTGATGTGAAAAGAAACACCTGCTTTTCTCTCAGGAGCATGATGGGGGACACCCAGCAGCAACAGGCAGACACTATGAATAATCCTTGGAGAACAGCAGTTTTAAGTAATTTGGAACTGTTTTCATCTTCTTTGCCTGGTGGGTGCGCTGTAAAGCTGGTCCTGCCCTCAGCACACACACACCCCACACTCAGACGCACCTGGAAATCCTGCGCACCGCAGGGGCAGGTAGGAATGCTGCTGTGCCATAGCAGATAGAAGAGTCGTGTGTGAAATAGGTTGAACACGCACACTACATATGTGGGAAAGTGCATTATTTTTGTTCGTAAAGGAATGTGATGAGGGGCAGAATGGGGCCTCTTTGGGGACAGAAGGATGGTGTGTCTTGGGGGGGGAGGGCAGGTGTGTCTAGGGTCTGTGCTGACACATTTTATAATTCATTGGCCATTCGATCTAATATTGTTGCACTGATATCAGCACCAAGCCCTGGACACCAGATCACACGGATTACTGCCCACAGGGAAATATTTCTCCAGAAATATATTTAAATGTTAATTAGTTCTTGATTAATTTGCTTCTCCGATTTGAACTGGTTTATGACATTTAATCAGATATGCAAACTCCCATCTGAGTGGCTTTAAAAGGCTGCTCAGAGCTCTACCTGGAGAGGAGTCTTTACCCTAAATAGATATCCCTTAAGATCGGCACAGAACCGACAGCTTGCAAATGTAGGTTACTGTCCTTCCCCAGAAGTGGGCGCTGGGTGGCCCTCTGTGACACAGTTCTGTGCTGAGCTTCGATAGGTGCGATGCAAGGAGGACACCATGAAAATAGTTTGTTTTGAAAACAGATATTAGCCCCGCTTTATAATAAATATCATTGTGCAGTGAATAAGGTGACAGCTATGTTCTGGAGGTATTTCCACACATAAAAGTAAGCTGGCAGGCTGAGAGCCGACCTCAGTTATGTAAAACATAACCAAACCCTTTGTAAGGTTATTTCTCAGATACCTGAAGAGGCTAACTTCTTAACCCGTCTAATGTAACACAACTTTACAAGACACACTTATGTTGTACAGGTTATTTATTTACATCCCCGCGGTAAGAATTCACCGCGATGTCATATTAAAGCATGGGCATACCAACTCGTGCTGACTGAATAATTAAACTTTAAATTCCAAGAAGTAAACAATTAAAACAGTGCTGCTCACAGCTGAAGCCATTTAGGAAAAGTCCCTGGAGTCCTGAGGAACCAGCGTGAGCCCGCTCACCCACTGGGAACTAGTTAACCTCGCAGGCAGGGATGGTTTTGTCTAGGGCTTCATGAATGCATTTGACATTCATTCCTAAAACATGAGGTGCCTATGTGTAAGGCAGTTTTCTTAGCTCCACTTTCAGTGTCTGACCATAGATCTCACTTATGCTGCTCCCCACAACCTCAGAATGAAGGTGTGTTCAGATTTCCTCACCCAAAGCACCAAGATGATGCTCCACAATAACAAAAATCGAAAGGAAGAGGCAGAAACACTCGTTTTACTGCGTCTCTCACCGGGTAAGGCAGCCATAAGTCCTCTATAAATGCAAACAAATCTACGCTTCCAAAGTCATGATAAAAATTGATTCAGAACTTCTGTAATGAATGATTTCAGTGATATAATGTATAGATCTATAATGTGACTTACATATATCTGAGTAATAGAACTTAACGATGTAACACACTGGCTTTTAAGCAAAACAAGTGCTCTTTTGAGACAAAATTGGAAACAGTACGAGAAGAGATTTGCCCGTCTGGAGCCTGTGGCAAAGTGTGAGGGCGGTGGCCTTGCGAGTCAGCGTTTCATGGGAGCGACATAGGTGAGCAAGGCCGATCGGTCCCTGCTCTCACCCTGCAGCCCCGGTGAGCAGGCCTCGGCTGCAGCCTTTGCGGGACATCTTACCATTAGGTCTGTGTACTCGGCCAGCTTGGCATCATCAACCATCTTGTTTGCTTTTTCCAGCAGGTCCTTAAGGAAGCTCTGTGAGAACAGAGGACACACAGGTACCTTTCATCAGTAACATGCCTCGGAGGGTGGCCTGTGGGAGGAGCTCCGAGGAGAGAGCCACAGGCCCCTGGATTCCCTAGACACCAGCTCTCTGGGTCTGCGAGGCACTTGCTTTCATGGTTTCAGGGAAAGGAGTACCTGGACTGTGTACGGGCAGGAATCTAAACAAAGCCTCACGAACCAGCCAGCTCAGTGGACAAGTTTCTAGGCTCCCTCACCCACACTCACACCACTCTGCGGGACACGGCCCCTTCAGGCCTCGGCCTCGGGGGTGGGGAGAGCCTATGGGTGAGCCCTGACCTCAGGGCACCCTGATTGCCAGCACGAAGCTCCTTCCCCAGGGCTGGCTGTGAGCTTCAGGTGGTGCCGGCACACGGGCCCACTTCCTAATGCAGGAGGGACACGATGCCGCCTCATCCCTGAGGACACGTGGTCGGATGCACACAGAGGGCTGCAGGGAGGATGATGGAGATGGCTGTCCGTGTCACAGGCAGAGGTGAGGAGTGAGCATGAATGCTTTTAAACAGGTAACAGCTTTGCGGGAGTTCCCATAGAAACTACAGTGGCGCCGTGTGAGCAAATGGCAGCCTTTGGTGTTCGTCCAGTGCTGTTGGCTCTCCCATCTCCTTGGGAAACTCGGGGCTGCGGGAACAGCAGTCTGTGCGGGTGTCGGGAGGAAAGGCTGGCTCTCTTCTTTCAACAGGAGCCTGGGGGCTGATAAATTATGTCCACTTCCAACATTCCACTTGCAATCCAAGCGAAGATGGAAGCTTCAAAGTTATTTGGTAGGGGTGAATTTTATTCTGATCTTAGAAGGCTTTCATCAGAGATTAATTGGGTTAAAAGTCCTCACCAGAGACAAAAATGGTGGTCACAAAAATAGCCTGGAGTAAGCGCGGGACAGAGGCCACGCGGGCCCCAGAGCAAGCGCTGCCGCACTCTATTACAGCCTTAAATTAGCTTTTTCGAAAGAGCCATTGAAAGGACGCCAGCTCATCTCCAAGATGCCCCAGAGAGGAGGCTCTATTTAGCGTCTCTTCCTGAGAAGATTTAGAGCAAAGAAGGAGACCTTTAGGGTATTTTGAGGTTGGAAATGAACTTGAAGTAATTTTCAAAAGAATTTTTTGGTTCAATGGGATAAAAACACAATAGCTCAGCTATCACCTTGCGGCCTCTACGCTGCTGAACGGCACGTTTGCCAAAGACATTGTTTCTTGTGATTTCACTTAAAAATGTTCACATTTCCCAGAGGCGATGGTCGGATACGTTTTAGCAACTTGGCAGCGATCCAGGCCCCTCTCCAGGAGAAGATTAAATTGAGTGAAGGGTACACAGTGCAATATACAGATCAGGCATCATCAAAACCCGCACCTGAAACCTACATGATCATGTTGACCAATGTCACCCCAACCAATTTAATTTTAAAATGTTTTAAAAGATGAAATGAAATAAAATGGTGTGACTCCCCTACGTCCAGCTTGACCGGGATGTCCCTGCTCGCAGTTGGGGAACAGCCTGCAGTGCTGAGAATGTCGGGCATCACGGCACACACCTGGCTCTGTCCCCGGCAGCTGTGAGAACGTGAAATTGTCCAACAGCCCTGAACTTCAGTTTCCCTGTAGAATAGGCACAATAGCATCTTCGGAAAAGCCCCCGTGAGGATTATATTTGCAAACACCTGGTCCCGTGCCCACTACCTCTCAGGCTCATCACACGTGTGCTCCCCTGAGTCACACGCTGCAGATCCTGGAAGCGGCCTCCTGCTGAGAGGCTTGGGGTCGAAGGAAAGATGAATCCATGTTCTGAAAGGCCAGTCAGCTAGGGGGTCATGAAGGACAGAGCTGCTGCGCCTTGCATTCCAGTCTTCCGTGTGCAATATCTTGCCTGCACTCACAAGGACTCGAGAGGAAGGCGCTGTGGCCGTCGTCACGTGGACTTGGAAACTGGAAGAGTGGTGGATAGACTGTCCAGAGGAGGGCCATTCAGGGCTCCTGGCTGTCCCTCCTGCCCCTGCACCTCACCAGCCCCCCACAGCCTGTGCGAGGGGCAGACACACTCACTTCATGGCTCATTTCTGAGCAGCCTGATTAACTAGATGTGGGGTACAGCTGAGGGCTTTGTTGTTGAGAGGAACAGGTGTGTGGAAGGTCCTAGCCAGAGGCCAATGAGCTGGGTCCATCCCCAGGCCCTGCGTCTGATTTCTGTGAGGCTCTGAGGACTTCACTCTACCTCCCACCTTCTCCTCACAGGGGTAAAAAGACCCCTGAGCTCACCCAGACACTGGACACATTAGTGGGTAACGTACTTGGCAGATAGTCTGTGTCCAATAATTGTTAATGTCTTTCTCTTGAAGGAGAGATCTATTGATGTAGATGTTTAATGTATAAACTATCACATCTCAGTGAAAAGGCTGCATATTTACACTAATGAAAGAGAAAGATGCAAATTGACTGTACCTTTGCTATGACCACTAGCCAATCAGAAGTGAGTATGCAAATTAACACAACAAAGATGGTGAGTTAATTTGCATACACAGGCACCTAGTGGCCGGGGGCGGGGCAGGATGCTTGCATTGTCCCAGCTGTTCTGCACTAGCTCTGGGCCACTAGGCAGCTAAGCAGTGTGGGAAGGTGGAAAGGCGGCTCTGGGCCAAAGTGAAGGTGGTGCCAGCAGCCAGGGGAAGGAAGGCCCATTCTTGCATGAATCTTCGTGCATCAGGCCTCTAGTTCATTATTTATCTATGTCATAGAACAATTGATGTCCACACAGAAAATGCTACTTCCTGGCTTTGCTGAATGGAAGTGCTTGAGGGCTCTTTTTTGAGCTGGTTCTTCATCAACAATGTGGAAATGCAGGTGATAATGTGCCCTTGCTCAATGTTAGCTTCTTTTGTGGGAGATTTTTAAAAAAGCTACAAAGTTTATAACTGCATTTGAAAGGAAAAACTCAGGTGAGTCCTTGCTTACCTTCAGCTCCTCCGTCTCTATGAAGCCACTGTGGTCAGTGTCATACTTTCTCCATGTCTGTGATGAGGAGAGGGAAACACAGTTAGACAGCCCATCCCCGCACAGCACCTCCACGCTCTGAGCACGCAGGGACTGCCCAGCAGCTGCTCTCACCTTCATAAACTCCTCACAGGACTTCAGCTGTTGGCACCTGAACAGAAGCAGGAAGTTCTCTTCTGTGGGCAGCACATGCGCCAGCTGCAAGAGATGCAGAGGGTGAGGAGCCGACAGCAAGCTAGCACTTTCTGCCTCTCTGCTTTCCTTGAACACACTCACTGGGGCAGTTTCACTGCCTAGAAAACCAGGAGAGCCATCGCCTGGATCTGCCTTTCCCTTTCCGCTATTTGGTTCCTGGAGGGCCACAGTTATCACCTGGACTGTCCTCTGGCTAGGGCATCACCCCTCGGCTGGAGACCATGCCTGACCTCCGTCTGCCTCACAGCTCCTCTCTGGCACAGGGCTCGGATGTAGGCATGCACTGCAGGGAAGAGGCAAGAGAGAGATGTGGGGAAAAGAGGCTGGGAAGAAGTGGGTCCCCAAGGCTGAGAAGGAAGATAAGTCCAACACAACTGGAAGGTTCTAGAATGAGGTGAGAAGACAGGTCCCATCAGTGGGGTCACCAAGGACTGCTGGGGATATCCTCTGCTTGCAGATGGCTCTGGGGCTTATTTTATAATTTCCCTTTCATGACGCTGTGACATTTTTCCTTAGATCTCATCTCAAAACTTAAATGCTTTTTTTTTTTGGAAAAAATTAAAGGGGCTCCAGCTCCCATTGTGGGTGAACACGGTCCATCTCTGGGACCAGAAGGAGGTAGATTGATGGCCGAGCACAGCTGGTTCTATTCCTGCTCTGTTGCTAATTAGCTGTGGTCCAAGGGCCTCTGGCCACCTCCTCACCACTGAGAGGTGCCAAAACAGAGCTGGGTGCCTGCGTGCAGTGGGTGCTGGGCCTGGGGCGGGGTTCGGGGGCGGGTGGTGGGGAGGAGGCTGCATCTGGCACAGGGATGCACCACACCACCTCCCACCATGTGGGAGCCCTGCCTGGGCGTGGGCCCACCCGTGTCTCCAGGAACCAGCTCCAGGCACCTTCAGGTCAGCATGTGTCCAAGGTTCTCTCAAACTGTTGAAAAGACTCTCACACTTTTAATACATTTCATCCTCTTAGGTCCACTGAAATGTTGATGTTTAACCTCATTTGTACCATTCTACCTCACATGCAGGCAATCTCAGCTTCTCTGCCGCACAGCAGCCCTCTGCTCACTGGTTCAGACCTCTGACCCCATCTCAGGCTGGAGCATGGTTTAGAGGCAGGACCCAGGGACTGAAACCAAAGGATGGCCAACGCCCGCCCCTCGGGATGTTAGTGTGGCTCAGCCAGGAAACAGCGGCTATGGACCCTGAACGAGGGTCGCGCGGTTGAGCTTTAACGTAGCGACCACGTAGGAGTGGGGACAGCCAGGCCCTCCCCTGTGCCCGCTGGTTCAGGGCTTGTCAGAGACGCTGTGAGGTGTGGGTGGACACCCTAGGCCTGTCTGTCCTGAGGCAGATAGTATTCTTGGTCTGTCCCCAAAGGCTCAGCCCCTATGTGCCTAACGTAGACTGTGGACTGGCTGGTAATTTTACTTCATAAAATTACTTCCACTTAATGTGATTTATAGTGAATAATTTGTTTTCACTATCTTCATCATTGTCTTCTATATTTTTTAGATTTTCATAATTATTGTGTGTTGTTTTGAACAGAAAAGCATAATTTTTCTTAAATTCTACTTATCAAAATCCACTAAGTACATGAAAACATTAAACAAAAAAAATAAAAGAAAAGGCTAGTAAGCAATGACCAAGGGTAAAGTTAGGAAAATTTTAACAATCTTTGCTTCAAAAATTAAAATTCATATATTTCACATGAAGTTCAGAGATCCCTGGGAAGTCAAACATAGAGATGGCAAAATCACTCTTCATTTTAGTGTAAATTTCTTTGTCCATTCCATTTCGTCCTACTCATTTTAATTAATTTTTAAAAACGTCTATGTGCAACATATTCCTTCTTTTAATTGCACTGAGCTGTTATGTTAAAACTGCATGCAGCACCATCCTATTTTCAGCCGTTAGACATTGTAAACATGTAGAAGGTAGTAAGACACACTAGCCGCTAAGAGAGAGGCAGGGCTCTGCCAATCTGGCTCAGTGGTAAAGTGTTGGCCTACAGACTGAAGGGTCTGATGGGGGACCTACAGCCTGATAGATGAGCACCTGAATTCATCTGAAAAGTAATTGTATTATTTTAAATCTTAGAACACATACTTATGTGAACAGAGGGTTAAATTTTTCATATGTGAAGAGGGGCTTAAGTTTTTCTTAAGTTTCCTTTCCAAGGCCTGTAGGAAGCAATGGAGGAGGTGACTCAGCTGTGAATTCAGCAAGCAGACCCGATAGGCATGGTCAGACCAACCCACCAGGAGTCAAAACATCATCTCGTCAACATCATCTCATCGCCCGATGACAAGGACAGTAGCTGACGTCTGCGGACCCCAGGGCTGCCGTAGCTGCACTCGGTTCCCAGCCTCACCCCAGCCCCTTCCCCTTTACCCCTGTCCCCTGCGCCTGCTGGGAGGCAGGATGTGATGTTTGTAAGGCCTGTCTTCCTGGCTGGCTAGCCTTCTCAGTAAACTCCTTACGTAACTCAACCGGCCTTCGTGACTGGACACAGCGACGGGCAGCCTGAGCCCACCCGGGGGCTTCCAGGTCCTGGGTTCAATTCTGGTCAAGGGCACATACTTTGGTTGCAGGCTTGACCCAGGAGACAACCAATGGATATGGATGTATCTCTCCCACATTGATGTTTTTCTCCCTCCCTCCCTCCCTTCCACTCTCTCTAAAAGTCAATGGAAAAATACCTTCAGGTGAGGAGAGAGAGAGAGAGAGAGAGAGAGAGAGAGAGAGAGAGAGAGAGAGGTGGGGGTGACTGTGTGGGTAGCATGGGCTGCAGGTCAGGTTGGCTGCAGGCTCTGGGTCAGGAAATAGTAAGTGAGGCCCAGCCCACGTGCCCCAGGGTGTGCACATCTGTGGGCAGTGGGGCAGGTGTGAGAGGGCCCCTCAGCTCAGCTACAGGTCCTCCTCACAAGTGAATCTGCGTGGCCACAGCTACCCGCCTTCCTCTCCCTCCCTCCATGTGTCCACCTCTTCTCCAGCCCATGAAAGCATTTTGGAGCTCAAGAACTAGGAAATTACCAGTCATCTTGGGACAGGCGGCAGGACAGTTCCTTGGTCAGCAGTGACCTAGGGGACCTGCCCTGCAGTGCGGTCCGCACTTGGGAACCGTGAGACTCTGGGCCACACACGGGCGGCACCTGGGATGGTCACAGTGCCCATGCTACCCACACAGTCACCCCCATCTCTCTCTCTCTCTCTCTCTCCCTCTCTCTCTCTCTCTCTCTCTCTCTGCTCCTGGGCAGACCCCCCTGAGGATGCGGGGGGCATGAGGCACCCTCAGACCTGCTTCTAGGAGCCGGGGTACTGCTGTGGCCTCAGCTGGCAGGTCTTGTAGGTGACCTGGGCTGAAGGGAGCCATGTCCCAAGTACGTGGACCTGTAGGCAAAGGCTCCATCCTCTCACTCAACACCAGGGTCACATGGGAAGGGTCTTCCCAGCTTGAGTGACTGTGGGTTTGCTGTGTCTCAGGGGCTTATCACAGCCCAGGTCCCTCTGCCCGTCCTGCTCTGTCCTTCCCCTTCAGTAGGAACTGACCCCGAAAGCCCTGCCAGCAAACCTTCTCCTGCTCCTGGACAGGCCTGCTCCCCAGGGAGCCCACAGCAGCAGCCTCAAGTTCCTGCTGTGACCCTGGGCTCTCCTGTGAACATGAGCTGGGGCTGAGATTCAGCCCCCTAGGAAGACTCCAGGGGGCAGGCAAGTCCAAGCAGTGGGTGAGCAGGGTGAGAGAGCGAAGCACCAGGAGGAGGGCGCTCCCAGGGTCAGCACCAGGGGAGACTCTGCCAGCGACAGCAGCCCAACGCCAAAGACAACTGTGTGCTGGCCCCTTGGCACAGCATCGAGCGTTTGTTTTCATGTGGGAACCGGAGGGATGACTTTCTCAGGTAGCGAGGGTGCGTCCAGCAAACCATTGCCTCTGCATTGAGGTCTGGTTGAATGTGAATTTGAACATGGTGAGCTGTGGGAAGTGGGGAGAGGCGTGGCTCAGAGAGGTGTGCAGGCCTCCCAGCGAGTCCTTTCTGTTTGGAATAACAGTAGCTGACGTATTTGAGGTTCGAAGTGGGCCAGGGTTTACCTATGTGCTTGGCACATGTTGTCACATTTGAGGTCGCTACTCAGACATCACCGCGTTCACAGCCAAGGAGACAGGCTCTGGACAGACCAGCTGCGTTGACACAGCTTTTAGCTTGAGCCAGATCAGAAGCTGGACAGCCCGACTTCCTTGATTTTAAGACCTTGGTCTCTTACCATGATCACCCTTATTAAAACCTCAGTCAAAAAGTTCTCCTAATAAACCATTTAAAAGTTCTATCCAGAGTGCAGTTTACATCACAGCTCACAATCCGTCACTCCCCAAGGCCTTAGCTGAACAGTAGCCGCCAGAACATCGCATACCAGGTCTGAGTCCAGGCCCCTCGCTGTGGAGAGAGGGATGGCCAGAGATGCTGGCTTCCCTCAGAGGTTGTTGCAGTTCTGAGACTAAAATAGCTTTTAGATCTGTTTCTGCAGTGGACGCAGTGACCTGGACAGACAGACGCAGCGAGGGGGGAGAGCGGGCGGTTCCGCTCAAGACCAGGGTCAGGCGCAAGCTGGAGGACCCGCCTGCCGTCAGGGGAGCTCCGAGGAGAATTTCCATCATCTGCTGATTTCCATCATCTCTTTAACTATTCAAACCAGCCTTCTCTGCAATGCAGTCCTGGTCTCAGTGAATTCAGAGCATTTTTGATGGCCATGATATTTGTTAAATTACCTTGGAATTCCAGTTCCCCTGTTTTGACTTCATTTAACAATCTCTCTGTCATGGAGCTACGTCTGTGTGTCCAGGTGTCAAAGCCATGCTGTTGGAGGGGGGTGGTCACCTTCGTGGGGACGGAAACTGACCTGTGTCTCCAGATCTTTCCCACCCACGTTCCAGGTACAGCCCCGCAGCCTGAGAGCAGACAGTGCCTGACGGCGTTTGGTTGACTCGGATTAGGTTTTGATGAACCATGAGTCACCTCTGAAGTGGGCCCAACATTTAGGCAAATCTAGCCTTTCCCTGTGATCACTAGGTGGCAGGTGGCGCACAGGCGGGTACATGCTAATTCGGGCCCATGGAAGTTCCTCCCTCATGGCTGGCTGGGAGATCTGTGTTGTGCCCCATGTTACACGTTGGGTTTCTTAGCAGGTGCCTGTGTTGGGTTGGGAACCAGGAGGGATGGACTTGATTTAATGCCCTTCCTGTGACAGGAGAGGGCACCCCGTCCTGCAGGCTCCTCACTCCTTCCGCCTGCTTCCCTGTCTCTTTCCCAATGGTTATCAGAACCTCTCCTTTCCCTCTACACCGACTGACACCCTGGGCAGAGCTCATATTCACAGGAACCTCCTGGCCGCTCCTCCCTTCCCACCTGTCAGCACCCCCACTCCTGAGCCGGGGCTGGACCTCAGAGCCAGGTCCAGGGTTTACCACTCCTGTGGGCACCTGCATGCCTCATTTAACCTTTTTTGGCTTCAGTCTCCTCATCATGAAAATGAAGATTTTGGCTAGTTTTTTCCCAAGGGTCCCGTCTCACAAAAATGCCACGTGTGGGATCCCCTGAGTCTCCTACAGCATATCGGGAGCCTTCCTCCCTCCTCTGACTCTGCCTCGCTGACCTGTGAGCCTCTGCTTGGGCACTGCGCCCCGTGTGTCATGAGTCCTGCTGCTATACATCCATCTCTTTAGATAGCAATGCGACCCCACTGCGCCCGCTGGCCTCGTTCTCAGTCGCGAGTCCTGCTGCTATGCATCCATCTCTTTAGAGAGCAACGCGTTACATGTCGGCAGAGGGGAGGGCAGACTCCAGGGAAATACTTTAATTACAAAGATAATAATAGTACATCCTTCTGTAACTCAATCTGAACTAGCAGTTTAAAAGGAAGTGTATTCCACACTGATATGCTGCTGTCCTGTGAGATCAATTACTTGAAAACCAGGTTAGTTCTCAGAATCAAAGGTAAATCATGACTAAATGTTGTAACATTCAGGATGTCTCAGTCCAGTCGACTACAGACATGGCATAAAGAACACAAGGACCCTCGTGATGTGGCGTGTTTTAAAATAGAAGCTTATGAACTTTCTGAAGGCTGTGCACGCAGTTTCTCTCAGGGATATAGAAACAGAAACAGGTGGAGAGGTTTAAGGAGCCGCTGAGGCACCAGCCTCTGGGGGACTGAGTGAGGGGCACGGATCACTGATGTGGGACGGTTTTGCCTCCTTGGTTCACAGACAGATGTCATCATCAAAAGTTAAGATTTGGCACCATGTTTTGAACTTCCAGGGACCTCTAACAGAGCTTAACACGCCCACTGCCAGTTCAAAATAGAATCTCAGAAGCCAGGCTGTGGTTTTGACGCCATCACAGGGACTTTATATTTAACAGTGCTGAATGGTAAGAAACTCCCATGGCCATGCATATGGCTGGCGTCACATGAGCGAGGCAGGTACACTCAAGGGCTGGGAGTGGCTCAGATGTCAGGGACTTGGCCTGTGTGGGCAGATCCTTTCCCTGGCCCTGGACCCAGTGTCTCATCTAAATGTAGGTGGAGGACTCTAATTTTTTATTTTGTATTTCTGAACAGAAGATAACCTGATACTTAGGCAACATAAGCCTCCCTAAAGGGTCTTGCCATGTCATGTCTGAGTTGGATATGGCTACAACATGAAGGCCATTTATTCAAATTGTATCTGGAAAACACGGCTCTTACCTCTACAATTCCTATTTTTCCATCATCTTTCTGCCCGTACTGGTCCACAAAAGCTTTCATCTCAGGTGATAGCTCCTAAAATTATATAAAAGCGAGTAAAAAGTTTGTGAGAATAAAACCCAAACCCAGTCATACTTGTGATGGTGTTAATAACTTATTGCAAAGAAAAACTGGGATTGGAACTATTTAGAATTACTCATACTGATGAACTATTCTCATGAAAATTAAAGACAACGAGTAAACAGTACATGCTGGTTTTCAATGAAGGAGTTATAATAATCATAATAATTTCTGAATCAATGGCTATGATTTTTCTTCTATGATTAGTTTTGGGAATATACTATCCTTTAAAATGCCATTAGTAATATTGAATTGATGAGCTTTCATGAATTAGAGATAATGATCACTTTACACATGCTTCAGAGGAGAGTCTCTCCTGGTGCTGCACTAGCTTTGTGGGAACATTGTCCTTATTCTGACCATCTCACCCCTGGGAAGTAGTACTACATGTTTTCAGTTTGGACAAGCAAAGAAGGTGGCCATTGAGGAGTGACTCACTTTGTAAAGCAAAACAGGCATGTGGCATCCATTCATTAAATAAGTAAAAAAATTAAACATCAGAAAAATATGTGTCAGATAAAAATGACTTGTACTTTCACTAGAGACAGATGCTGATGATCTGATTTTAAGCAACTGGTCATGGGTCTGCATCCCAGGGCTTCCTTGTCTCCATTTTTTCCTGAACTCAATGAACTTTAGTCCAATAAGACACGCGTGAGTGTCTTCCTGAGTGCATCCGTCGCGTGGCTTCCCCCAATCTATTCTATTGCTTACAGTCTCTTCCCCTGCTGACAGGTGGGAGATGTGGTCACTAAGATACCTGGCTAGTATTCAGGAAGTTAACTGTAGTCACTGGAAACAGCCCTGCTGAAGGTGCCACAGCCTGTTTAAAGTAGGTCAGCCTTTACTGCTGCACCATTCTATGTTCTTGCAAAACAAATTAAGGTCTCAGTTTTTGTCATAACTAGAAAGAGGCAGCCATTTTCTCTAGGGATAGACCAGTTAGTATAATCTCAGGGCTATTTTGAGGCTGAATATAATTACTACAAGTTTTATAAAATCCTTTCTGAACCACAGTAAATATTGTTGGTAGAACTGAAGAAACAGATAGTAATTAAGCAATTTAATTATAATGTAGTCTTAAAAAACCAACCAACAAAGAAACAAACAACTCTCCTAGCCCAGTCAGTGTGGCTCAGTGGTTGAGCACAGACTCATGAACCAAGAGGTCACTGGTTGGATTCCTGGCCAGTGCACATGCCCGGGTTGTGCTTGATTCTCTTATCGGTGCATCTATCTCTCTATCCTTCTCCCTTTCTCTCTCTCTAAAAATAAATAAAGCATATTTAAAACAAAAACCTCTCCAGTATGGATTAATTTTAACTTGTATTTATTAAATTTTACTATAGCAACAACTGTAAGGAAGTGAGAGTGCCCTGCTCAGCATGGCTCAGTTGAGCATTGACCTATGAACCCAGGAGGTCAGGGTTTGATTCGGTCAGGGAACATGCCTGGCTTGCCGACTCAATCCCCAGTGTGGGGCATGCAGGAGGCAGCTGATCAATGATTCTCTTTCAACATTGATGTTTCTATCTATCTATCATCTATCTATCTATCTATCTATCTATCTATCTATCTATCTATCTCTCTTTCTCTCTCTCTCTCTCCCTTCCTTTCTGAAATCAATAAAAATATATTTTTTTAAAAGTGAGAGTGACCGTAATGGGACTATCCATTCTAATGTACTGTTCTTAAAGTATACAGAGAACAAAGCATTTGCTCTTAAATCTTAAAATCATTTTAGAAAAAAGAGTCAATAATCAAGGGACCAAGTGAGTTGATGTAACCCTGTGCTTGTGCTCAGATCTGGTGTTGCTGGGTTAGAATCTAATAAGGTTTCCAGTGTTCTAAAATCAGAGTCGAGGCAGCAGGAAAAGAAAATTATGCTCTAAAACCTCCAAACCTCTAACACAAAGTCAGTATTTATAAAAAAAGTACAAATATTAAAATGGGAAGAGGAAAAGAAAAATCTGAAAAAATGTATAGTTTCTAAATATTTGAACTTCTAAGATGAAAATAAATCTCAATTTTAAAATTACTTCTAAAAAAATTAAAATATATTCATTTATTTGCTGGAAGCATCTTACAAGGTTTCAATTTGAAATTTTTTAACAAGTAAGTTTTTTTCCAAGCAAATATTTTAAATATTTATTTTGAATGACAAAGAGACTTGTTTTTGCTTTATTAGTAAAAGATCCATAGAGCTGTAATAATAGCATTGCTAACATTTATTTTCACGGTAATGTGTGAGGGGGGGAGAGAAAGAATGCGAAACATCTTCTATTTTACTTGCTCCCATTCAGTTATACTTCCAGGTTAGATGGTCTAAATCTGGGTGAGACATCCCCCTCATGTCTGCTTTAAGTAGATTCTGTCAATGATTTTAGCAGCTGATAGTTCTGTGATGCATTACACTTTAGAGTCCTCTGGGATTCTTTTTGAACATGTTGAACAGAGATGTGTATCACACATGGAACAAAATGTGACTCTATCAGTAAGTTATCTATGCATATGTAATTTTAAATTATATATAACTCAAAGCTCGCATTGGTGATCTGCTAAGAGTCACACACACCTATATTTTCTTCCAAATATATATACAGGGTGAGGCAAAGTAGGTTCATAGCCACGAATACACAGAACACAGAGTTTATTCTTGTAGTATTTATTAATGTGTTATTTTTCATACAAACAACTGTACACCTACTTTTGCCTCACCTTGCATACATAATCCCTTTCCAGTGATAGTAAAAAAAGCCACAGAGTAATATCCAATAGCCCTGCTCCAGCACTGCTTCTGAAGTGCAGTCTTACATAAGTCCCAATAGATTAGTAAAATTCTTAACCTATTTTCCTTTATACAGTCATCTCGTCTAAAATGTAAAGGTGGGCACTTTATTTTTATGCTGACAACATATTTTCTTAACAGCATGACCAAAGGAAGTCACTCAGAATTAGTAAGAATTGTTTAATTAACTAATGGCTTAAATTACAAATATAGCTATTTTCCAAATGCCATTAATTGCTTACCATCAGAGCATCACTTTAAAAACACTGCATTGTTAAAATTTCTTTACTTTTTACATTTCTAACTTTTGGGTTTCTCCCTTTGGGCAGAAATGAACACCGTTCTTGCTAAATTTTTGCTCATTATTATGTTGCGACTTATTCCACTTTCCCCAGGGAGGAAGGGCATTTCCCATCTCTCCAGCCACATCACCATCACAGCCATAACTGGCTATAGAAAAGGAACCTCATCTCCAGGTCTGCTCCTGACCACGGAGGGGCAGGCTGGGTGTCCACAGGCTGCTCAGTTAGAGAGAAGTTAGGAGTTACCAGGCCCAGCCCAGGCC
>PVJC01025872.1:0-24422 GCA_004026665.1 Murina feae | reverse complement strand
AATGGAGGGAAATGGTAGCAAGTGAGCCAGGTCTCAGGGACTAGGGCATGTAGGGCCTGAGGTGGCTGCACAGACGTGGGCCTTTACCCTGGATGATTGGGGAACCTTCAGAGGACTTCAGGCTGACCCACTTTGGTTCAAATGAGCTATTCATCCCTATCAGCCTCTGTGCTCGTCAGTTCACGTCCAGGAAATGTAAGCAGATTAAATGTCAGGGATGAGATTAGAATGTCAGCCTCCTCCTGTAGCTGTGATCAACACAGGACTAACAGGGCTTATTGTTGTGCAAAACCTGGACCATCCTAAAGAATACAACACAATAAAACATCCAGGCCAGAAAGGTAGTCTATGGTGCTGAGGTGGATAGGGGTGATGTAGTATCACCCGGTGACTAGCAGGCCTGATCTAACCGAGAGCTATGGTATTAATGATAGTAAACCTGCAGGCCAGGAATACTGCATCTTATGTGGTCCTGCTGATGCCACTGGTGGATGGGGCTTATTCTTACATATACTGCTAGGTACATTGTACAACAGGCTGCCTTGCCTAAGTCCTCAGCCTCGCTCCTTCCCTGAGACTGGATAAGCCTTGGGATGGGCCGCAGGCTGTGGGAAGAAGGTAAGAGTACCAGACAGAAAGCCCTCTGAGAGGAGGTGAGGCTGAGAGGTGAGGTGAGGGTGCTGGGAAACATAAATGTCGAAACTTTGGTAATAAAAGGTAGTGATTTTCCAGTTTGTGGTGGGGTTGTTAAATACTAGGTCAAAAAAGCAACACTAACATTCTCCATGAACAAATGGTGGCAGCAATCCGGCCATAGAATAAATTGTATTCTCTTGACAAAAATGTTCTCTGACAGTAATAATATTACCTAGAAACAACAAGATTTAATTCCTTAGGATATAGGGAATTAAGATACTAAATCAAAGGGTCTGCATTGATTTTTAATGATTTCTTTTAGGGCTTTTTGAGGGAGAAAAACGAAAGGAAAATTTGGGGAACTACCGTATTTTTCTGTGTTTAAGATGCCCTCTACTTTTCCAGCCCAAAATTAAGAAATCAATATTTTAAACATTTTGCTGGTTTTCCTCTTCAGGTCTTCTTCTTTTTTGGCATCTTAAGGAGTTGTTATTGTTTTTATCACTGTCTGATCATACATTCAGTGGGAGGCGGTCCAAATTGTCTCTCTGCAACTCTATTTCCATGCTCTTGCATAGCTGATTACATTCAGTTTAAATTTTGCAGAGTAAGAAAATTACCTACCAGTATCTATCTATCTATCTATCTATCTATCTATCTATCTATCTATCTATCTATTTGACATCTTTATGGGCTCAGAACGCTTTGGTCCCTGTTACAACTGTGCACTCTCCACCTCCACCTCCACCTCCAATTCCTGCATGAGCTGACGTCAGTAACAATAAGGCTCGTGATTGGAGGAAGCTTGTTTGACAAGGAATGGACAGTTATGCACCCATGCAGCCCCCTCCTTGGCTGACTTTCATGTATGAGATGCCCCTCGATTTTCAGTCTAATGAATTTAGAAAAAAATAGCGTCTTATACATGGAAAAATATGGTAAGTGTTGCCACATTCCGCCTGGCTTTTAGTGAAGAGTCAGAGGAGAGAATCCTGAGGGTGACCAGAGGAGGAGATTCCAAGGCCTTGACTACAGCCTTTAATTCAGGGAGATTCTTGGAAACACAATTTGATAACCAGCTGCCATAGAAACACATTTTTTAAATTTTTGTTTTGTTACTTAAAGTATTACAAAGAGTGTTAAGTAAGTCTCCATTTTTTCCCCTTGACCTTCCCCCCTCCTCCCCTACCCCCCAGTGTCTTGTGTCCATTGATTATGCTTATAAGCATGCATACAAGTCCTTCAGCTGATCTCTTAACTCCCCACCCCACCTCCCGCAGAAACACATTTTGAAAACTCTAAGTTAACTGCACATATGTGTGAATCTTAATACATATCAGAAGTACTTGTAAGACAAATGTTTGAGTTGAAAAAAAAAGAAATGTAGCAGTCCTGAATCCTCACTTACTTGGGATTTCGTTAATCCTCCTTTTTCGTAAGAAAAACATTTTAAAAAGGTGCTTGAACACACAGAGAGCCCGAGGATCCACTCACCCAGAAGGGGCAGTTCTTTGTTGGTTCACCCTAACTCTCCTTTTCTCCTTCTTGATAAGTGATGCTGTAGGAACAGACATTTACATGCAGTGCCTGGGTGGCAGTCATAGCACCAACAGTGGCAGCAGACCAGCAAGCTCATATATGAGGCAGGCTCTTTCTGGTCCTTTACCTGCGGTCCTGCCCCTGGGACACAAAGTACTTTCGCTCCAAGAGGTTCTGTTTTAATCTGTGATTGAAATTCAGAGAGTAAACATTTCTCATCCACATGTGAGCTTCAAACAGAGACTACAGGAAAGAACTCCTGCTTGGGGGCATAGGGAAACCTAAAAGATGTTAGCGTTGAGACTTTGCAGAACATGGATCTGAAAAGAGGATGAGTCAGATGAAGGAGAAAATGGATTTACAGCTGAAAAGAGACTGGAGACAATGAGTAGTTGGGACTGATTAGCAATGGCCGAGGACCAGACAGACCTGACAATGCTGGTTGGGAGGTTTTAAACAAAATGGGTGGGGTCAACAGAGGGTGGGGGCAGTGTGTTTACAGCTCAGGAGATGGACATGTGGGGCTACAGCATTATACCTGCCCTCCTGCATGTATCCAGTAGGTATGTATTGCCACATATCTTGGGGCCTGGGCAAATCTAATACTGTTATTTTTGTCTGTTCTTTGTATTTTTTAAAAAACCCTGACATTTTCACTTAAATTATTCTGTGTAAAATGTATTTATATATGCACATTTAAAGTTGAAGATTAGTATAACTCTGCTCAGTAGCTGTGATATACTTAAACTCTTTCATAATCACTCTTGAAATTTCTTTTATTTTTAAAGGTAATTTAAAAATATATTTTTTATTGATTTCAGAGAGGAAGGGAGAGGGAAGAGAGAGCTAGAAACATCAATGATGAGAATCACTGATTGGCTGCCTCCTGCACAACCTCCACTGGGGATCAAGCTCAAAACCCAGCATGTACACAGACAAGCAATCATGACCTCCTGGTGCACAGTTCAACACTGAACCACCGAGTCACACAGGCCAGGCCACTCTTGAAGTTTCAGAACTCTCTCCCCTCTCCCTCTGTCCTTCCAATAACATGAATCTCTAGCCAAGACTATAGTTAATGACAACGCTATAAAATGATAGCCCAGCTGTTACTTTCAGAAGGTTCAGCTAATGTCCTCAGACCTTTCCCAAGCAGAATTGACAAATCTGCTCTTCTGCTATTTAACCTTGTGGAATAACTCTTTTCTTTCACATCTCTAGCTGGTCGGGTCCTTAACACTGACAGTGAGTTCTTCAAGGCATACACTGGCCAGGATCACATCACTTACCCAGGCAGAGTTTTCAGAGTTTCCCTATTCAATCATGACAACTGTGCAATGAATCAATGATCTCTTCCTTTTCTTTCACAAGGGGCCTGAGTGTCTGCAAAGGACCATTATGAGAAAATCTTACTACTGGTTTCAGATAGCAAATTAGTAAAGAAAAATTCTTGCCAAACTGGAATGCCAAGGGGAAAAAAACAATTGCAGGAAATTCAAGAAAAGGGTCAGATATAGCAGCACCTGTACCCCATCCCATGAGAAAGCTGGCCCCTCTAGGGGAGAACAAAGGGTCGGAAAGCCTCATTCTGCCATTGGTGGGGGCAAGACCATTCTGAGTTCAGGGTGGTATATTTTGGAACTTGTGCCCGTGACCCTGGTGCTGAGAGATTTACATTTTCATGGCAGAATATATCAAATGCAAGCAAAGATAAAGTAAGGTGGGGGAATCTTTTAGTCAGACTTATGCTTGATTTAGCTCCTTGTTTACCATCACAAGTTGCTCTGCACTTGTGGGAGATATAATTCCATTTCAGTGTCATTTATCTCCAAAAGATTCAAAAGCTTTAGAGGGCTATGTGGCAGAGCCTCTGCTCTTTATGGAGTAAGATTATTTCAAAAATGACAAGTGCTCCAGGGATAAGTGATTGGGGAATGCTCTCAAGAGAAGGTGTGCGCAATTCTCCAGAATAGTCTTTGTAGAACATTCA
Organism: Murina feae; assembly: GCA_004026665.1. Taxonomy (NCBI): domain Eukaryota; kingdom Metazoa; phylum Chordata; class Mammalia; order Chiroptera; family Vespertilionidae; genus Murina; species Murina feae. The sequence goes on along the minus strand of PVJC01025872.1, from coordinate 20,257 downwards.
GCATGATGTGAGGGAAAGAGATAACATTTATTGATCCAGTCATATATTGATAGAGCTCTGTTAAGAAGTAAACTAAATTCCTCTCTAAGAAAAGCTTTTCCATTGTCCGTCCAATATATCAAAATGAATCGCCAATGTCATCAGTGGATATCTTTGCCCCTAAGAAATATCAAACAGCTTGGTACTACTAATTCTTTATAGAAGTGTTGGAACTTATTTTAGGTATATGAAAAAATTTACTAAAATATTATTTCTCCTCTTAGGTTTCAATGTGCTTTTTAAATAATATATTTTGCTCCTCAAGTATGTGGTTATTTTGGAGGGAAAATAAATTATATTATTTTATATAATTATATAATTCTACAACAAAAATAGTATACTATATACTATACCTAGTTATGTCTCTAATTTCATTTCTGATAATGTTTCTTTGGGATTTCGTTGCATTTTAAAATTATTTGTGCAGAGGACATTAGTCTTTATAAATCTTGATTTTAAAAAACTAACTTTAAGCTTGATTCTACTGTGTAACTTTTTCTATTTTAATATTTCTTTTGCATCTTCATTTTTCATTTCTTTAAGTTAATTCTACTGCTCTTATAACTTCATGAGTTGGAATTTTAGCTCATTAACTTTGTAGCCTTTCTTAATTTCTAATACGATCAATCTCTAACATATTCTGGGTGCTTTACTGTAAGGTAATAGTTTCTTTCCCCAAAATTTTATATATGAAGATGTTCATTGCTATTTGTTTACAGAAGTGACAAGACTAGTGATAAGGAAATTGCTTAGAATATTTGATATTTGTGTATTACAATATTATACAGTCTAAAATGATCAGAAAGCCCAAATGGGAAAGTGGGTAAATGTTTTTCATTGAAAATCAGAGAATATTAAATATATTTACCTTTATGAAAATATATACATATAGACCAGTAGTTGAAAAAATCAGAAAATTAAATGATTACCTTATTGTTTGAATATATTAATTTGGTTTATATCATTTAAAAAATTAACTTTAGATGAATAATTTTCAAAAATATCTAGAGAACTTTTGCCTCCAAGAGAAATGTTAGTTATCTAGGCAATTAGTTGATCTAATCTACTACTTCATTAGGACAAAGACAGAGAAGTGATTCACTGTTGTTCATTAATATGGGATTAGAGTGGATAGAGAAGTTAAATGGACTGTTTATTTTGACCTTCTTCCTTTGGGTTGGCAAGGTAAACTTGCAAAGCAAGCAAAGCTATGATTTCTTTAGCTAAGAATATATGAAACAAATGCTTCACATAAAGTTGGTTAAACTGTGTGAATGCACTCAATGCTGGGCTAGGTTGTAGTAGTGCTGCAGATGTTGACTGGAGGTTCAGGAAAAGATGCAATATGCATGCCCAAATAATAAGACATGAAAAAAATCATTTGTCAGGTGGGTAGAAAAATAGACATAGATATAAAATATCCAGAAAGCCACTTAATAGGACAAATATATTGGATTTATAGCAAACCACTATGCTTTGTCAACAGAGAATATATGTTGCTCACTGTTGGGAGAGTTACAAATACAGAAATGGGGAGAACTAGAATGAACCCTGTGAGGCTTAGGAACAGTGACACCCCCAAAATAATATGAGGCACTGATGTAACTTCTTCCAATTATGTAGGTATCACTTAAATTTCTTCTCTATAAGCTTTCGTAGAAAACCCATTCCTAATAAAGTTTTCTCTTTGGAACTGATAACTCTTACTGCATTTGCTAGTGCCTTAGGAAAAATCTCATGCTTATTTTTTATTCCTATGAAATTTTACTCTCATTCCAATCCTCTATTAGAACTGTTTTCTTTATAATCATCTTTTCTCAGATCTTAATCTCTAATACCATTTGCTCCTCAAGGGCAATCTCCGCAGCCGAGACATCCCTCCCAATTTCTATCTGCCAATTGTGGGTGTGGGACCAGCCTGTTCTGTGTCTCTGCCTTAGCTACCAGCCTCGATGTGGCTTCTTTTTAAATCTGTAGTTATAGGATTTCCATTCAGCCAGATTTCAGGTGGTTCTGAATGATGGTTGTTCTGTAGTTGTAATTTTGATACTGGAGACAGCAAGTACCACATTTACCAACCCTCCATCTTGACTGGTATTATCAGATTTTATAGTAAAACTAGAGGCCCAGTGCATAAAATTCATGCATGGAGGACAGGGAGGAGAGGTCCCCTCTGATCATAGGGATCGGGCCTAAACCGACAGTCGGACATCCCTTTCACAATCTTGGACTGCTGGCTCCTAATTGCTCACCTGCCTGCCTGCCTGATCACCCCTAACTCCTCCCACCACCACTGGCCTCATCACCCCTCACTGCCTCTGTGTGCTTGCCTGGTCACCCCTAACTGCCCCCACTGCTGGCCTGATCACCCCTAACTGCCTCTCCTGCCATCCTGCTCATCCCCAACTGTCCCTCCTGCCACTGGCTTGTTTGCCCCTCACTAACCCCCCTGCTGGCCTGGTTGCCCCACATAGCCTGGTTGTTCAGTCATTTGTTTGTCCCTCACTAACCCCCCTGTGACCTGGTTGTAGGCAGCCATTTTTTGAGGGTGTGGGAGTTAATTTGCATATTATCTCTTTATTATATAGGATTTTAAATCTGGGTTCAGATCTGCTGAGCTTGAGGTAAATTATCCAAATGGAAGAGTTCAGTTGGCTTAGATAAAAGTTTGACCTTAAAATACTGATTTCGAAAGTTCTTGGGGTAGGAGTGATACTGAAGCTGCAGGAAGTGAGACTTTCAGGGAAGAAGGAGGATAAAGAAATAAAAGTGCTTCCCAGTATCCGGATTTTAGGAAGCTCCCATAGTTAATGAAATGGTGGAAAGAAAAGGAGACAGTGAAGGACACAAAAATCAAGGAGCTTTACAAACCAGAGACTTGTGATGTCTTAAATTTCCTTTTTATCCTTCAGAGTTAAGTATTAAGACAGCACACAAAGATATGTTTTTGCTTGAATGAGCATCATGGCCTGGAGTTTATAGTAGTGCTGTATTTTTGTATCTTACTGCCCAAGATATATTGTACTGGAATTTTATCACATTACCAGTTATTTTCTGATGTAAGATTTGTCACTTGCCTTTCTTTATTTTCCTCCTCTCTTTATGACACCCCAGAATGGGACAGTTGTGCAGAATTGGAAGCTCCTTGCTGTCAACTGTCAATGGCCACACTCAGTGAGGACCAGAGTGCTGCAGGAGGTTTACATGTTGCAGGAGGTTTACATGTTGACTGACACAGAAGCACAGTGGCTGGTCAGCCAGAGTAACTTAGAGATTGGAGTGCATTTGTCAGATTTGCAAGTAATGTGGCTGAGTTTATAAACTGGTTAGTGCTTAAATGCTAACCTGTAGGTATCAACCTAACAACAAATAAGGAATTGGCATTCTTTTAATTGTTCATCATTTTAATTGATTATGTATATTAACTTTGTACCATCTGTACATCTTTCACATGCTTTTGGCCAATATTCTTATTCACATCATTATTCTATTTTGGAAGCAAAGGTAAAAAATAAGAGTCAGGATGAGTCTTGCTGAAGGAGATTGGTCAGCTGGATCAGACACCTAAGCATCTGAGCCACACATGGCCCAAGACACTTTACATTCTTGCAAGGAGCTTATATTCCTGGAAGTATAGGAGAAAATACTCCCCATTCTCCTTGTTGGATATTATATGGTAGTGATTCTTATTGTTGGCTGTTAGTCCTTAACTGGAGAAGTTCTTTTTTATAGGATTTATCAATGATCACAATTAATAGATCAATGGAAAATATTTTATATTTACAAAAAATATGTTTTCAGGAAACATGATAGAATAGGTATCTAATTCAGTACTAAGGTTCCCCTGTTATTCCCATAGAGTTAGATATTTCTGGGGTTTTGTACCAACCTTCCTGGGATCATATGAGAAATTCAAGACTGTGCAATAGAGATCAGAAAGTTAGTGGAAACCAACTTAGAAAATGGTTTTCCTTTTGTTCATTTTAAATCAATTCTCCCATATTTTCAATACTGACATATGCCAGCAAGATGTGCTTATTTCTACTTGAGGGCATGGTCTATTTCTGGAGGAGCAGGGACAACTTTTATTGCAGTAGTTAAATAAGGAGTTGTATTTGAAAATCAGACTTAATTGGCATCACATTTTCAAAGTGAAGAAAAAACAGGTTTCAGACTGCTTTTTGGTTGGTACTCGAGGACACTCCCTAGTTGGTCAGCCTTTTAATTGGGCTGTGGTTGACCATAACACCTGTCATCATTAAGAGGCAGTACATCATTTCTGAAAGCAGAAACAATTCAGTGAAGAGAGCACTCACGCATTTTCAGGTGCGCCCATATCTGAAAAGGACATGAGCCTCATTTTTCTACCCATGCTTCCTACCCAACACATGACGTATCCTCACCCAGGTACAACCGAAGATGACACTCTTTCCCTGCTGCTCTTTCACGATCCATCCACACATTTCACCTCACCAGTGGCTGCTGTATTACAGGACATGGTGAGATGTGATGTCTTGCCTTGAAATAAAGTCTGAAGTACTGATTAATATTTTGGGCCAGAAGTTCTAATTTCTGAATCAAGATCATGTTTTGCACCCTAAAGTTTAAAGTGATCTCACTCATTTGTGGAATATAATAAACAACATAAACTGATGAACATAAATAGATCTAGAGACAGAGAAGCATCAAACAGACCATCAAACTCTAGAAGGAAGGCCGGGGAGAGGGAAGGCAGGGGTTAAGAGATTAACCAATGCTCTTGTCTGCATGCATATAAGCATAACCAATGGACACAGACACTAGTGGGTGAGAGCATTTGCAGGGGAGTGGGGGTGGATGGGAGGGGTCAATGGGGGGAAAAGGGGACATGTAATACTATATGTAATACTTGAAACAATAAAAATTGTTTTAAAAGTTTAAAGTGATTTACTGCTATAAGGATAGTCAACAAGTCTACCAGAGATTTTATGCAATGGAAAGGGATCGGTACATGTCTAAAAGGACATTGGAGGAAAAGATTAACATTTCATTTTTAATATCTACCATGAGTTGTAATTGTTTAATGTACTTTGTACAACTGTATAAAGTCACACGCTACCTAACAACAGAGATGCGTTATGAGAAATGCATTGTTCTGTGATTTAATCATTATGTGAACATCACAGAGTGCTCTTACACAAACCTGGAAGACATAGCCTGCTACACTCTTAGGCTATATAGTATTTAGCCCATTGCTCCTACACTACAAGTCTGTACATTATGTTACTGTATAAACAACACGAGAGTGAATCAAGCACAAGAGAAAATGGTGGAATCGACACAGTAAACATGAGAAGTAGGAGGCTGCTGCTGACATAAAGTGACATACTGTTTTACAGCAAACTTTTTTTATAAGTAGAAAGAGTATAATCTAAAATAATGATAAAAATATAGTATAGGAAATACATAAGCCAGTAACATAGTCATTATCATTGTCAAGTATTATGTAATGTACATAGTTTTATGTGCTATACTTTTATACAGCTGACAATGCAATAGCTTTGTTTACACCAGCATCACCACAAACATGTGAGTAACAACTTTATGGTGACTATAAGGTCATTAGGCAAAAAGAATTTTTTCAGCTCCATTATAATCTTACTAGGGGCCCGGTGCACAAAAATTTGTGCACTCGGGAGGATCCCTCAGCCTGGCCTGTGGCCTTTCACAGTCTAGGACCCTTCAGGGGATGTCCACCTGCTGGCATGCCTGGCCAGCCAGGGTGAGGGGCTGAGGGCTGTTTCAGGCTACCCACAGCTCCCATTGACCCAAGGTCCCAGTGAGGCTGGCTGGAATCAGGTTTTGGGGTTTATTTATCTTCCATAATTGAAACTTTGTTGCCTTGAGCGGAGGCCTATTCAGGCAATGAAGCCTCCTGTTTGCTTTAGCTCTGTGGCTTCTATAGTTGAAACATTGTTGCCTTGGGCAGAGGCCCGGCTGGCCTAGGCAGGCAGTTTCAACTCCATCCCTAGTGCAACGGAAGCCTCCTGTTTGCTCTAACTCCGTGGCTGCCGGCTGCCATCTTGGCTGGGTTAATTTGCATACAGCCTCTCTGATTGGCTGGTGATGTGGCTTGGCTGGTGGGCATGGCTTATGTGTCTCGGAGTGATGCTTAATTTGCATATTACTCTTTTATTAGATTAGATGGCATCACCATTTTATACATGGTCCATCACTGACAGAAATGTCATTATATGGTGTGTGACTGTACAATACTCTCTCATGCAAAATGTCATGTTGTATTTGAAATTTAGCATGTCATTCAACAAATACTTACTGAGTCTCTGCTTTTCACTAAGCACTATTTAGACACTGAAGGTATGTTTTGAACTAAGTATACATTGTGCTTACCCTGAAGCATTTTAGCTCTTCAGAGATTTGACATGCAAGTGCTCTGCCACCTAACCAAACTTGAGAAGCACTTTATTCAGGTAAAACAGCAACTCTTCTTAAGTCTTGTGTAAAGTTGGGGCCATGCAAGTGGTAGTTGGATAAATCTGATACAGCTGATTATTTAGCTAAATGACTTTGCTCTCTAGAGGAGATGTTTTCTCCTCTAAAGCAGTTTTCTCCTTCTCCAAAGAGACCTCTTTTTTAGGAGGTATTTCAAAACTTGGCTGTCCCAGCAGTTGTGGCTCAGAGGTTCAGTGTAGACCTATGAACCAGAAGAACATGGTTCGATTCCTGATCAGGGCATATGCCAGGGTTGCTGGGCTTTGATCCTCAAAAAGGGGCAGGAATCCCACAGGAGGAAGCCAATCAATGATCCTCTCTCATCATTGATGTTTCTATCTCTCCCTCTCCTTTTCTCTTTTTGAGATTAATAGAACATATATAAAATATTTTAAAAACAACAACAACAACAAAAAACTTGGCTGATTTTTGTTTTAAAAGCCACTTAGGGGATGTAGTTGACATTTGCCATTTTGACAACCAAGAAATTGGAATCTCAAGGGAATGTATCCAAAATTCAAGACTCATTAGAAATTGTTCTTGGCAGCAGCATCAAGGATCAAGTAGCAGAATCTAGAGAAGGGCACATGGAGTGCTGGGCAGCATCAAGTGCCCTGTGACAACGATGTTTGATGGGATGGCAGCAGGGGAAGGGATGCCACCAGGGGCACAATTGGTACCATATCAATGCTGGTGTCTGCTGAGGGCTCTCTTGCTTCCTGACATTTCCTAAGCCTAGTTTCCCACCTGCCTTTCAATTCCTTGAGCAATTCTTAAGTCTTTCTAGTAAATTCCTTTTCTACTGAAATTAGCCAGGGATGGTTTCTTTTACTTACACTCAACAATGCTAACTGATACAGGAAATACTGGCACGTTGCTCCCAGATGGGTGGTGGACTCTGGTGAATTATTACACTCTGTTCCTAAATCCAAGTGAGCCAAGGCAAGAGCATTTTCTCCTTTTCATGGTTCACAGGAGCAATTTTTTATGCATGTCAAGCTTAAAGAACAGGGCAGAACCATTCTCTTTTGGTCGGGATAGATGATGGATTGCAGAGATGGGTCTACCTGACAACTTAAGAGCACCTGAATTTATTGAAGTCCAACCATAAAACAAGCACAGTGATAGATGTTGTCTCATACCTACTTAATCTCTTGCATCCATTTGTAAACTAAGCACTTTTATTCCCATTTTAGAGAAGCTCAGAAAAGTTATGGTATTTACACAAAACCATGCCACTAGAGTGTGGTGAAGAATGAATCCATAGTTCGTTCTCCTTCCCTACATATCAATGGACTTACAGGAAACCAGGTCCACAGAGTTCGGGATAAATCTGGTCTGGTGCACAGGAGCTGGTGCTCCAAGGTAAATGTTCCATCTGTCACTGAGCTATGACCTCAGGGAAGAAGAGGTGGGTGTGGGGACTGAGGAGACAGTTCCCTCAATCTGCAAAGATCACAGTCTAGGAAAACCGCCTGTTATTCTGAGCCATCCATTTCCCAGGATGTAAGTCTGTAGTAAGCATAAGTCCAAAGGCTTTCTGGTATGCTTCTGCCTCCATCATTGCTGTTTATTTTCTTTTAGAAATTACCTACTTCAAGGTCTCCTATTCAGTGTTAGTGAACTGTTGTATTGTTTAGGACATCTTATGAAATTCTGAAAGTTTCAACATTTTTTTCAGTAATTTGTGGAAATGAAAATCTGTGAGAAATACAGAGGCATCAATACTAGAAATATAATAGGTCAGATTATTTTCTTTGAGAAGAAGGATGTGTGACATAGATAATTAGAAAAAGAAATTGAACAGAAAACAGATAATCAGTTATGCATTCTTTGGATGACTGGTGTGATTTTTGATTTGATAAGTGAGATAGGAGTGTTATCTTTCATTGTACTTATTTGAGAATTGCAGAATGATAGCTGACACTGCTTGAAATTGTGTCCTTCTTCATTAGGGTCACATAACCTATCCTATGCTTTGAAACATGAATAGATACACAGACCTTGAGCTGTTAATAAAGGGATAGCTATTCCCTGTACAGGAGATTCGGAAATGAAAAGTCAGCATCAGATTTGAGGAAGAAATAGATAATCTTCAAGGTCCCTCCTCTTCCTAAGACTCTGTGAGAGGTTGTCTATGAAGAGAAATGATAACTGAATTTTCCTAGAATGGTGTAACTTGTATACTTTCAAACCTTATACTTAAAAATGGCTGGGAAATGAACTCAATAGCTTAGACTCAGGTTTATATCTGTAAGGTGTTTCATCTCAGGGACTATCCTTATCCCCATCCCTGCCACTTTTTCTTTATGTTGCCTCCATTCTCAACATACAAAACTTTCTATAAGTCAGAAGGCATGATTAAATTTATAGGCTACATTTATATGGCCTTAAATCCCTGTTTGGAACTGTGGTGATTTAAAAAGCATATGTAGACATCAGCTTGAGTTAATACTTGTTAATGTGCTCAACTGTAGTAGTAGATATGTTTGTTCTCTGCTAAGTGGGTCAGCTCTACCACCACAGGTGATGGATTTGATAACTGCAAATGGTTATAAAGGCAGAGCAAAGACAGTGCCTCAACAGGACTTGAATATGCACTTACGTTGCTGCAAAACTGATCCTCAAAATCACTCCAGAGTATTTGTAAGTCTGGACATGTCTTTCTGCCCTTGGGTTCTATTTTCAAAATCTCATGTTTATGTTCAACTTGAAATCCAATTTTCATAAACGTCTGGGTTTAAAATAGGTTCTGGGTTTAAATATAAGGACAGAGCTGTTCCTGTAAAATAATAACCAGGCTTTGGACTCCTAAAGTCTTTTATTGAGCTGTCACTTTGTGATAGTTACGTGGTGACACCATTAATTATATTCTGCCATGCGGAGAACCAATAACTTAGAATAATGGATTGTGCTTTCAATTAGACTTCATACAACCTTGCATACCTTAATAACTGAAGAGATGAAAAATGCTTTAAAGGGCAATTCTTTATAATGGCTCTATTTTCCTACTGTACATCTTCATAGGGTGTAATTGTGATCCCAAGGAAAAGTATGTAACTCCATGACACTTTTCCAGCAAATTGTAAATATTAGGTTTTAAAATATTTTGCTTACTACCAATAACAAAAAATGAAATTGTGAGGGAAAATGTCAGAGTTATGTGCTTTTGCTTAACTCTTTCTTAAAGTGTATAAAAATGATAAAACATCACCAGACTTAGAGCTTCATTATTAAGGAAGAATGTGCAGAAGCTATTAAACAAGGATATGGTAGTGAGCTTAGCCATTGCCGGATTCTACCCTGAGCCTGTGCACACTGTGGGTGAGTAGCAAAGGGACTACCTTCAGATTCTGTTACCAACCCAGGGCAGAGGAAGGCAGCTTTCCCGTCTCCAAAATCTTAATATTTTTACTTGTATATATAGAGTGGGGCAAAAGTAGGTTTATAGTTGTGAGTACCCAAAATACAGTTTATTCTTGTATTGTTATTTATTAATTACTAGTGGTCCAGTGCATGAAATTTGTGCATGGGGGGTGTCCCTCAGCCCAGCCTGTACCCTCTCCAATCTGGGACCCCTCGGGGGTTGTCTGACTCACCGGCAGTCAGACATCTCTCTCACAATCTGGGACTGTTGGCTCCTAACTGCTCACCTGCCTGCCTGCCTGATTGCCTCTAACCACTCTGCCTGCCAGCTTGCTTGCCCCCAACTGCCTCCACCCTGCTGGCCTGCTCTCCCCCACTTGTCCTCCCCACTGACCTGCTCACTCCCAACTGCCCCCCTGTTAGCTTACTCACCCCCAACTTTCCCCCCCCCCACCCCTGTGGCCTGATTGCCCCCAGTGGCCTCCCTCACTGGTCTGATCACCCACACTGCCCTCCCCTCTTGACTCCTAACCACCTCTACCTCGGCTCTGCCACCATGGCTTTGTCCAGAAGATTGTCTGGAAGGTCTCCTGGAAGGTCTCCCAGTCTAATTAGCACATTACCCTTTTAGTATTGATAGAGGCCTGGTGCATGGGTGGGGCCCAGCTGGTTTGCCCTAAAGGGTGTCCTGGATCAGAGTGCAGGTTCCCTTGGGGGGCGGGGCAGCCTGGGTGAGGGGCCTGTGGTTGATTGAAGGCTGGCCATGCCCCTATTGGGGTGAGGGTCCCTGCTGGGAATGGTGCCAGCCTGGGTGAGGGGCTGGGGCAGTTTGCAGGTTAACCATGCCCCCCTGGGGTGAGGGTCCGTGCTAAGAAGGTGTGGCCAATCTGGATGAGGGGCTGATGGCTGTTTGCAAGCTAGCCACACCCCCTTCATGGTGGGGTCTCCACTGGGGTGCGTGGCCAGCCTAGGTGAGGGGATGATGACTGTTTGCAGGCTGGCCATGGCCCCCAGTGACCCAAGCTCCCAGTGAGGCTGTCTGGAAGCAGGTATCTAGGATTTATTTATCTTCTGTAATTGAAACGTTTTTGCCTTAAGTGGAGGCCACAGCAGGCCAGGGCAGGCGGGAAGCTTAGCTTCCTCCATTGCCAGGGCAACCAAACCTCTTGCTTGCTTCAGCTCCGTGGCTGCCTGCTGTCATTTTGGTTGGGTTAATTTGCATACAGTCACTCTGATTGGGTGGTGCGTGTGCTTTGGGGCATAGTGAAAGTGTGGTCAATTTGCATGTTTCTCTTTTATTAGATTAGATTATTTTATTTTTCATACAAACAACTGTAAACCTACTTTTGCCCCACTTTGTATTTCTTGTTACTCTGTAAAAGTTTATCTCTAATTTTTGTTATGTTCACTCTTGTCTATAAAAGGAAGTATATCTATGAGATATCATGTCATTGCAAAATCTATTAACACTATTTTTGGTAAGATTTAAATGTTTATTCTCATCTATTTCCCCTTTTATTTCTAAAATATCTTTATATCTTTGGTACCTCTTTTTGTCAATTTACTCCACTATTTGAAAACTTACTTTGTATTATTAACAGACCACTTATCTGTATCAAATTTATTAAACACTTACTTAGACTTTTGAAGGTGGAAAGTTTTATAATCTGATGCATTCTGAATAGTTGCACTTTTGATGTAAAGCAAGGAAAAGATCAAGAAAAAATGTAAGTGCAGAACAAAGATGTTATGGTGAAAATTATAATCATACCACTAAGAGACAAAATATATTTTGACTAAGAGTCAAAATATATTTTTAAAAGCTTCCAATGTTCTGTATGTTTGGACTTTAAAATCAGGCATAATATGTGTGATTGTATATACTATGCTATGTAATTACTTATCACATTGGATATATAGGGATTAGAAAATGGAATTGATGTTAGTGATTCAATGGTAAATTACTGAAGTATATACAAAGACAAATTTTTGTATATCTTTAAGATATGGATAGACTGACTAGATAGATAGATAATAGATTTAATAGGTAGAGAGATGATAGATTGGTAGATGATGATAGAAGATAGATAGATAGATAGATAGATAGATAGATAGATAGATAGATAGATAGAACTTTCTCCCACTTTACCCTCTACCCCAATATTTGGCATTAAGCTAGGCATAACCTCTAAGTTAGTCTGTACTTGCTGACTTTTGAGTCCTCAATTCTCTGTTTACTTTTCTCAGTAATTATAGAATACATTCGAGAAAGTGCTAATTGATATTTCCCTGAAGGTCATAAACATGTAATTGACTTCATCATCCATTCCTTATGTACCTCAGTCTTTGTGAAGATGAAAAGAAACTGGGGTGTAAAAGTAGAACAGGGTTATATACACGATGAGCTTGCTGGAGCTACCACAGGGTTCCTGGCTTATTAAGAAGTATTGAGGGTAACATTTTAAGAATAAAAACCATCTGCTTTTATTTCTTTGGAAGCTTACTCTCCTCCTAACTCTGCTTATTGGTAAAACAGAAATCAACAGAATGTTTGTGGTTTAAATGTCAGGTGCACTCTGCAAATCAATTCTTAAGCAATGATAAAATTGCCAGAAAATAAATATTTTTAAAGCTTAATTTAGTTAAAAATTAAAATGAACTTACCATAATTATTGTGTAATTACACTAGACTGTGAAAGTTTTTGCATTTTAAGTTAAAAATTAAGCTTCTTTTAATGTATTAGATTAGGTCCCATGTACCATTTGCAGAAAGAGCTGCTCTCAGTACCTGGCTCTTAAATAATGTGTTTGGAATGATCTTCACTCAGGTATGCTGGTTTTATCTGTGCTCTGTTTCCTTTACAACATGTAGCTGCGGGTTCTCAATAAATGTTGATTGAATGTGACAAGACATTAAAGGCAGCAAGGGATGGAATTAGGGGAGAAATTATCTTCCTATCTTCTTTGTAGAATAGGTGTCATTAGGGTAGGTGCTAGTAATGGCAATAAAATAAAATCAGGAGACATCACACCTACCAGTTTGGTTTGGCTTATTCTGATACAAGAAAATTTCCAGTGATTCATGTGAGCAATATTCTCCTTTTCTCCTGATCTGATAAATGGCAGTTTCTGTATATAAATGCATTTGACCCTCTCTTTCAAGCAATGATGTATTTTCAGATAGCATGTTATCAAAGGTGTACAATTTTACAGTGCAGTACATTCATCCACCTGTTAGCTTTATTACAACATTTCCTATCCTTGTTAACAACTATTAAATGCATGAATGGGAAATGTCTCATTCAGAATCAGAACCCCACAGTGGTCAAAAGAAAAACTTCTAAGTTTATGACAGTTTTAAAAAGAAAGATTAACTCACAGCAGAGAGAATTCATTCATTCATTCAACATAAATCTCACAGAAGTCATGGAGAGCCTAGAACATGTGATCCATTATTCTAATTGAATGTTCCTTGGAGAGCAGAATAAGTCAACAACTATGTGCCAGGGATTGTAGTAGGCCCTATATCTACAACAGGAAACAAAACGGAAAAAAATTCTGCCCTTTTTCAAGCTTACCTTCTCTTGTAAGGAGACAGACAATAAACAAGTAACCAAAATAGCATAATTTATTTTGAAGATACACATTTTAACACCTCAAATATTTGTTTGTGTCTTACAGTTGCTGTTGGTCTGGTGTCAATCAAGATGCGGCTGTTATTGCCTGTTTATGCACCAAAACTTGTGAAGTTAGCAGTTTGGGACAAATCTTGGAGACTGCAGAGCACTCTTGAAAAATGCTGAATCCCCAAAGTTCCTGATGGCACAAAATAAGGTGAGTGGAGAAGACCATGTGTATGATGTCACATGTTCTTGTCACATGACCCAGAACGAATGAACCCTGAGTATAATGAAGTTTTAGGACTATCTTAATTTATTTTGCTAGTATTTTTCTCTTAGGTTTGCACAATAGTGATCTAAATAGTAAAAGCGTAATATTAAAATTAACTGTCTCTTTGGGATTGGTAAGCCACGCCCACCAGCCAATCAGAAAGAGACTGTATGCAAATTAACCCAGCCAACATGGAGGCTGCCACTCAGGGACCTGAATAAACAGCAGCTTCCATTGCAGCAGGAGTGAAACAAACTGTTTGTTGCCCCCTATGCTTATCCTGGCTCAAGGCAAAACATGTTTGCAACAAAATATCAATCATAGAATCCTCGAGAGCTGAAGGAAACAGCAGGCCTGGCCTGACTACTAAGGGTAACATTGTCTCATTATAGAAGTGGAGAGGTGAAGTAGAGGAGGATTCGTTACTAGGCCCTGGCTTAAAGAAACAGTGCATCAATTATAGAAGATAAATAAACCCCAGAAACCTGCTTCCAGCCAACCTTGCTGGGACATTGGGTCAATGGGAGCTGTGGGCAGCCTCAAAGCCTGAAAGCACCAATCAGCCCATCACCCAGGCTGGCCAAACCCCATTGGGGTGAGGGACACCAATGGGGGGCTTGGTCAGCCTGCAAACAGCCATCAGCCCCTCACCCAGGCTGGCCAGGTATCTCAGTAGGGACCCAAAACCTGAAGGGACTGTGGGCAGCCTGAAAACGCCCCTCAGCTCCTCATCCAGTCTGGCCAGGTACCCCAGTAGGGACCCAAAACCTGAAGGCACTGTGGGCAGCCTAAAAATGCCCCTCAGCTCCTCACCCAGGCTGGCCACATCCCAATGGGGTGAGGGATCCCACTGGGGGCTTGGCCAGCCTGCAAACAGCCATCAGACCCTCACCCAGGCTGGCCAGGCATGCCAGCAGGTGGACATCCCCAGAGGGGTCCCAGACTGTGAGAGGGCACAGGCCAGGCTGAGGGACCTCCCGAGTGCACAAATTTTTGTGCACCAGGCCCCTAGTATATAATAAAAACCAATGTCTAGATAAGTCTAAAATGGCTTTTTTTCTTACTGCTTTTAAGGTAGTAAAAAAGCAATGGGTCAATCTTATTGACAGCAATTTTTCACTGAATTAATTTCTTAGTAGTACAAAAATTATACTTCCTTGTAATTTATGTTTTCTTATATGTGAGGAAAATATTTGTATAGTAGATGGTAATACGTGCTTTAGAGAACACTAAAACATAAAGGTAAATAAAAAATGCCATTGAGTTGGGAAGTTTGCAGTATTAATCATGGTAGGCATGGAAGTCTACCAAGAAAGTGACATTTAACTAAGACTGAAGAGAAACCAAGTTACTCAGACAGCTGAGAGAAGCGTATTCCAGGCAGAGTGAACAACCAGTGCAAAGGCCCAGAGCAGGAGCACACTCACATTATTGGAGAAGCAGCAGGGAGACCATGTGGCTGGAGTGGAATGAACCAGAGGTAAAGGAGTCAATGAATTTGAAAGTTAATGAGGAACCAGCTCACAGAGGACCCTGCTTGTAAGAGACTATAAAAGTTTACTTTGATATTATAAGGATTTTCATGTTACTCTCAGGTAGTGATCCATCACAGAATTTGGTGCAGAGGAGTAATATAATCTGGCTTACATATTTCAAGGATCACTGAAAGTGTTAAATGGAGAAAAAGACTTCAGGAAGATAAAGGTAGAATTAGAGAATGGTTAGGTCATCACCATAAATCAAGTAGAAAGTGATGGTGGCTTGGACTCATGGTGGCTTGGTAAGGTGTCAGGGATCATGAGGAGTGGTTGGATTTGTGACCCATTTTGAATATAGATCCAAAAGGTGTTGCTGATCATTTGAATAAGAAATGTGAAACAATATTTGAGGGATTCCAAGGTTTTTATGTCTTAGAAATTATAAAGATGAAACTGACGTTAACTAAGATGAGGAAGACAACCAGAGGAACAGATTCGGTGGTGCTGGCCATTCATTTTTGAATATATTAAGTTTGAGATGTCTATTGGACATCCAAAGGAAGATGTTATGTAGACAATCAGATACATAAAACTGGATTTCACCAACAGTCCTTTGTCAACATTTCCCCAGTCTTCTAGTCATTGGCTGGGGTGTGTTCTCTTGTAGTTTCCTTGAAAAGAGTAATTTTTCCATCGGGTCACATGTTCACATAAACAATATTCCCATGTTCAAACCTATCTGATAATGCCAAGTCCTGGAGAGAATGTCTAACAATAAGCTCTATCAATCCCAGATCATAGTATAAATTGGTGCAACTACTGTAAAAAGATAGTTTAGTAACATATTTTAAAGTTGAACATTTACAAACTCTATTATAAGCCAGCAAGTTTATGCCAACATTCATATCCAAGAGAAATTCTTGACAAATATATCAGAGGACATGCACAAAAATATTCACAATGATATACGCAATAGCAAAAGTTGGAAGTGATCCCAAAGCATTTCAACACAAGAATAAATTGTGGTGTATTTCCACAATTCAATGTTATATAGCCATCAAAATGAATGATCTACAGCCAAATCTAACAGTATGAACCAATCAGCAGTGTACCGTATTTCATCTGTTCTAACATGTAATTTTTCTTAGAACATTTTAGAAATCTTAACTTACTTGGCATAACTATTTTATTAATGGTTGTGCCAGCTATTAAGATATTGTCCCTTAGCTCAAAATTTACTTTTCTATAATCTGCTTTGTGGTATAGGGCAACTCACACTTGTGCTTTGCCAGTGGGCTGTGTTACTAGGAGGCACTAGAGGAGACTTCGGTGCTAGAGGAGGAAGAAGGGACTTGTTCCTCTTGTTGGCTTCCTGTCTGCTGTCCCAGTGACCTCCTTCCCCACCCCAGCAACCTTTCTTCACAGCAGCACTGGAAATTCATTCCTATGGCAACAGCTGAACCCAGCTTATAGTTTTTCCATCACTTGCAGAACCAGTTGGGTAGCACCACCTCAGCAGAGGCAGCCGCCCCCTCCTTAAAGGTCAAAGGATTTCCCCATTGAGACCTTAAAGGTCTAAGTTCCAGCATCATAGGGCTCCATTTCTAGGTTGTGTTTTTCGTTTCCTTCCTTTTCTCAGGAACAGGGAATGGTAGGTTCTTTCCACAGTTCCTACCTTCACAATACCTAAGAGTTCTCTTTGTACCCTTTCAGTTGAAAACAGCTTTATACCTGGTACTGGTGCTTTTTTTCAAATTTCTCTGGTCAAGTGACTGGTTTGGCTTCAGTCTAACTAGTATAATGCTACATGAAATAATTGTACTCTTTATAATCCATGGGATATTAGATTTGAAGTCTCCAAAGATCATATACAGCAAAATACCTTCTGCACAAAGTTAAAAAACAAAAATAATGATATATTTTAGGAATAGACACACACACGCATGCACACACATGATATAGGATAGTTCTTAACTCTAGTATAGGAAGGCAGAGATATGGCATGGTGGAGGAATCTGTAAGTAGGAGTAAGTTACTGTAGCATTATAGTTCTTGTAGTTGATTTCTTGAGTCTATATTTTGTTATATAACTAACCTACCTACCTTCATAGACACATTCATAACCCATATACACACATATGCATGCATGTATTCTACATACATAAAATAACACAGGTGTTGAACATTGATGAGATTATAAAAAACCCAATTAATCCAATTTTCTAGAGATAACATCAAGGTAAATTATTTCCATTTTTGCTTAAAGTAAGATTTGGCTAAGTAGGAGATTCTAGACTCCCTTTCTTTCCTTTAGTGCACTATAGATGTTTCTTCACGGACTTTTGGTAAAGAATGTTTCTGTACAGAAATCTGATGCCAGCCTGCTTTTATCTTGCTTAAAAGTGAGTTTATCCCATTGCCTATCTCCTCAAATGGCAAGGATTCTTTCTATGTCTTTAAAGGATTCCAAAAAAGATTTGTTCTCTAACTTTGAAGACAAAAACTTTACCCAGTGTTGATGGATCTGTGCCCTGAATTTTCTGTAATTATTTGTTAAAATATTTGATCATTGCTTTCTTTAAAGTTTCTCCTTTGAAGTTCCATCAAGCATACCAGGGCTATGCTTTGCTTCAGTTCTTCACTCCTGCAGTGTGACTTGTTAATCCTATCTCTTTATTGCTCTTTTGTTTTGTTTGTTTTCCTTATTTCTCTCCTTGATCTCCTTTACTCTGATTTTACTATTGTCAAACCTCTTTTGTGCCCTTTCTAATTACTTTTAATTTTTGTAACTGATTGTCTTGCTTTTCCCCCATCACCTGTTGTCTGTTCCTCTCTTCCCTGAGTCTGTCTATCTTGGCTTTCATATTTGGGATTCATTTAAATTTTTTCACATTAATGATAAATTATTTAGTTATAAGTTTTGTCTGCTCTGTGGCAACGTTCGCTGGGAACTTTCTTTGTAGAAATGTCTTGCTGTTATTTTCCACATATTTTCTTAGAGTATTTTTGGATGACTACTATACATATCTTTAATAAATGTTATATTGTCCTAAACCAGCTTTTGCAGGAAGTTAGAGGCAGAGGGATGGATGAGGAGGAGTAAGGGCCAGTGTAGCTTCCCTGGCTTAGAAACTCAAGAGCTCTCCTTCCTCGATTAGTATACAATACTAGAGGCCCAGTGTACAAATTGGTGCATGAGTGGGGTTTGGCCGGTCTGGCCCCAATTGGGGCAGATCGGGGCCGGACCTGTTGGAAGGAGGAGATTTTTGGAGGAGATGATGGGAGGTTGGCCCGCCAGCCCATTCCAATCAGGGCCATGCCAGTTGTGGGGAGGGACCACGGGTGATTGGGGTACATACTTTCTGAGTGTGTGTTTTGTGGGTCCTTTCTGAGATATGCCTGGGCAGCTTCTACACCTTGCTCCTCATCATTTTCCAGAACTTCTAACCTCTTTGACCTAATCCCTGCCTGCAGCAGTTCCCTTGTGGGTGGGACATTCCCCTAAATCTCTGGAGATTACTGACAGGCACCACCACTAGCACCTCTGTGCTCCCCATTCTTGCCTGGTGCATCCCTTGGGGCTCCTGTAGAGTTTTGCTGGCTTCAGCAAATGCAAACACAGTTAGCAGGTTTTCTCCATCTCCTGGCTTCACTGTAAACAAATTTTGTGACTTAAAAAAAACACAACACCTCTGTTTTTCTCTGTGTAGTTTTCAAGAGGAGTTGAGGCAAGATTTAGAATTAAGCTGGTACCTTGACCTTACTAAACATTCTACCACTGCATTTTAAAAAGACTGCCATTGAATTCTTGTGGAAATCTCTTTTCAATCTTTCAAAGAAAGAGGTGAAAAATGAATATGGCTTAAGGTTTAAGGCAGATATTTTGACTGAATATGTTCATCTCAGTCAACTGTTTTCAAGGGCTTGGGAGCAGACTGGTGTGGCAGGAATTGAGTGGTGTGGCTAATTGAATATTGAAAATGAGTAGGCAAATGCTTTCACAAGACCAAACTGGGTGCACGGTTATCATGATTTTTTGGTGATTTCCTTCGATGAACCATGGCAAGAGACATCAAAGGAGCAGAGGGAGAGAGAGCTCTCTGGAACTCTGCCACGAAGCCTGTGCCAAGGAAGAGAAGGCGCCAAAGGAGACTGGGTGCTGAGCCTCAGGGCAGCCAGAAAAGAAAATCTCCCTCAGACAGAAAAGCATTTAACTGAAAGCTGGCTCAGAAATGTAGTTTCAGAGCTGTTCAATCTTAAGAAAAAAATCTCACCTTAATTTTGGAAGCTGACAATAAATCAGATTGCAATTGAGACATTTTAAGATAAAGTACTATCATGTTATTCATTTCAATTTTTCTGCATGAAGTAGCTCTTCCATTCAGCTAGTGTGTCTTTTTTTGTTGTCATGTGTATGTAGGGAAAGTGTACCTACTTGGATTGTTAACCTCATCACACCTCTCAGTTAGCCACACTGAAATCATTGAACTACTACATTTAGCCTCGGATGGTGTTATCAGTGGGCAACCCGGGCATGGCAGAATCTTGGGTCCCATTCCCAATCAAGAGCACATGTGTTGGTTACAGGTTCAATCCGCAGCTCCAGTCTGGGCTTGTCGGGGAGACAACCAATCAAAGTGTCTCTCTCACATCAATGTTTCTCTTTCTTCCCCTCCCCCTTCTGCCCTCCATTCCATTCACTATATAAAAGGAATGGACTCTAGCTGGTATTGCTCAGCGGTTGCTTGTCCACCCATGAATCAGGAAGTCACTGGTTTGATGGTTGAGTCCCAGTCAGGGCACATGCCCAGGTTAGAGCTTGATCCCCACTAAAGAACGTGCAGGAGGCAGGTGATCGATGTTTCTCTTTCATAGCTATTTTTATCCATCTCTCTCTTTTCTCTTTTAAAATCAATTTAAAAAGATATTTAAAAATATATTTTTAAAAAACAATGGAAAAAATATCCTTGGGTGAGGATTCAAAAGAGGAC
>PVJC01025871.1:9176-24496 GCA_004026665.1 Murina feae | reverse complement strand
ATATATATTTTTTTATTTTTTTCAGAGAGAGGAAGGGAGAGGGAGAGAGGGATAGAAACATCAATAATGAGAGAGAATCATCCACTGAGCAACACTGACTGGGCTGTTAATGGCCATTTAGACCATAGGTGACCTGTTGTGTGGTATCAGCATTTTCCTTGTGGCAGTGTTATGACAAAGCAGGAAAACAGGGTAATAGATATCAAGGGTTTCTTTCAGAAATACATTTAATCTAGGTAGTTATTGACAAAACTCGGTAGCTTAGAATAACTGCAACTTCTGCTCATGAATCTGTAGAGGCAGCTAGCGTAGCTTCGCCATGTACTGTATATCTGTATGCCCTGGACTGTTCCTCATGCCTCTCAGCCTCCCTGGACAAGGATGGCACAGAGGACATTCATAAACATGTGAGTTCTCCTAATGACTAGGCTTGGAACTGACACCCTTTTTTTCCCTGTCCACATCCTTTTGGTCAAAACAAGTCAAATGGCAAAGCTCAAGGTCAAAGGACAGGGAAATATGTCCCAATCCCAATGAAGCAAAGACAAAGGTAAAAATGCTAGGAGAGTAAAGAATGGAGACCAGTAATCAATCTATCATAATGATCTTATGGTTTCCTGTGTCAGTATGAGAAACAGATAGAAATAGAAGAGAAACTGCCCTTGCTCAGCTACCCGTTCTGCTATATCGAAGGCCCCGGTTCCACGTATAAGATGGTCATTTTGGAAGTTTTATATATAGGAATTAAAAAGTGGATGGACTATATAGTGTGAGCATATAACCTCTAAGGCAGTACGTTCCTAACTGTGTTTAGTAACATTATGGGGTGTGAGTCTCACTAATTAAAAATAGCAAATATCAGAGTGAACTAATTGAATGAGGTAAGGGTATTTTTAAATGAAAACATCTGCTCCTGTTACGGATGCGTACCTACATGCGTACCTGGTATTGAGTTATATTGTAAAAGGCATTTCTTCCTAGTGGTTAAAAAAAGTTTGAAAGCCACCGTTTTTAAATTAGCTTCTAACTATAAGATGTCATTGAGTCCAGGACATTCTCCTTTTTAGAAATATTCCCTTGGTGGTACAAGTCATCTGATCTGAAAAATAAACAATTTTTCTAGTGCCGGTTGCTTCCTTTGTACCAGTGTCTACTACAGGAGCAGTTTCTTTTCAAATCCATCAGCAATTAAGGCATTTGAATGGACAGGTGCTTCCATTTATACGCTGTTAAAACCCATGACTGTGGTGACTGGTGGCCTATGCTTGAGGTTATTTTTAAAGTATTTACCTTCTCCATTTAGCATGCTCACTGCTAGCTTCCTGATGCTGGTTTAGAATAAAAGCACCTCCCAGCTATATTTCTCAATAATACTGTTACCTTGTGTCAGAAAGATTTATTATCAGCTTATCTTTTCAGATTTCAGTGTTTGCGTCATGCTGTCTGTTAGCTGTGGCCTAGCTTAGCGCAGCAGCAGCTCCAGCCACCAGCTGTGCGGCCTCCTCCCAAGGCGGCGTTTCTGCTGTTGGCTCATCCGCTGGCTCTGTTCACTCACCTGAGCAGGTAGGTCTGAATGCACTCCCCTGACAGCCGTGCCAAACTGCAAAGACAGGGAGAATGCTCAGGAGAAGGACTTATCATCGGATTGGTACTCTTTCATATTATTAATTTTAGGATTATTTAACGCGAAGATTAACAAGGGTTCTATAAGTTTAGTTAGTTAATACCTGCTTTAGTAAAAGAAGCTAAAAAGTAGTTAAATATTTTAAATAGCTTGCTTTACAGATGCTTTTTAAGATGTCGCACTTTTATGAAAACGTTACCTATGGAAAGTTAGGAAATTTGGTAAGCTGAAATATGATTTTTTTTTAAAAATTTATCTTTATTGTTGAAAGCATTGCAAATGTCCCCTTTTGAAATATGATTTTTAAAACCTCCTTTTCTTGTACATCAAAAAGGAAATTCCATGCTGTGTACTTAGCTAGCTTTAGCATAATAAAAGGAGTCTTCCTAGAGATTTTTATAGGTGTTGAAATTAAAATGTATCGTGTTGTTACTATATACTAAATTAAAAAAAACTGAAATCTGATTTGCACAACTATTATTTGGTAATAATCTTGGCACATTTCTGAATGACTTCACATGTTAGTTGTGCGTCTATACATCCCATATATTAGATCAATTAACTTAAGAATCTTTCAGTTGTGATTATTGAAATCTGATATGTATTATCTGATACATGTACACATAGCAGAAACACAGTCAGGTATAGTCTATTGACCACAATATTGCTGTAGATTGTTTTCCCTCTTATCTATGGGAGTATGGTGATGTATAAGCAAACAAATGGATTTTGCCATATTTCCAGTTTCTTCAGGATGGTAGCAGTTTGCTTCCAGTGATGTCTTACCCCAAGAATCATGACCTAAACACTTGGAAATTCTGTTTTCCCTGTTCTTGTCTCTTAAAATAAATATTTTTCAAAAATATGATTAATATTTTAATAAAAATTATTGGATAAATTTCAAAGCTACAAACATTTTTAGGAATAAAATTATTATCAAATCCTAATTTTGTTTCCAAATTTATAAGGAAGAACAAATTTTCATGGGTTTAGTTCAGAAATTTAGCAACAATGTGATTTTTTTAATGTGAAGGTAAAAATAACTTGGAAAGAATTATATAAGCAAAAGAAACACAAATAATATAAATATATTAATTATTTAACAATACTTTTTAAAAGTTTCACTTGAAACTTAATTCATATATAATACAATTGATTTTATTCAATATTTTTTTCTGATTATGAAAGTGAAACATTCTCATAGTAGAAAATGTGGAAGATGTAGAAATTATAGAGAAGAAAGCAAAACTCACATATTATTTCACCACCCAGGAAAAATCATTGCAAAAATTTGTTGTTGTATTTTCTTTGTTGTAATTTTTTGTTTTAAACTCAGTATCTCTGAGTAAACAATATTGAGAATTTGGAGCATGCTTTCCATACCTATTTGCTGTGTGTGTGTGTGTGTGTGTGTGTGTGTTGCTAGAGAACTTTACAAAATTAAATTTTTGCTAGGCATCATGTGATCTAGTTGGGAAGTTGAACTCCTAAGCCCCTCACCAACCCTGATAACAACTGGAATTTAGTGAGATAGTTGAGAATGTAAGTTCCAGGTTAAAATTTAGTGTTTTGTCAAAATGAATTATTTTTATTTCAAAAATCCTTATTTAACAAGCATTGCATCGTGTCATATTATTGTAATCATTTTTTAATTTAAACTAAAATCTTAATTCACTAATATTCTTTGTATTCATCTCTTACTATCTAAAAAACTTTGATTTTATTTTTTTTTATTGTTAGAGTATTTCCTAGAGTGTCTCAGAAGATGGTCATCAATATATATTTCTTGTCTTTCTTTTACCTTCATTTGATTACTGTTTGGCTAAATATAGGCTTGTTGAATTAGAGATGCAAAGTCCTGTGCTAACCTGATCCTCTTTCCTTTTTATTTTTTAAACTGCCTTTTTGAGGCATAATTCATATGCAAAGAACTGCCCGTATTTAATGCGTACAGTGTGATGAATTGGACCTATGCAAACACCACCACCACCACAATGAAGGAATTTATATCCAGATGCCTATGAGGATTTATCCTTTATCTTTGGAATTTAGAGCCAGGCAAAGTGTATGAAACCAAATTTTTACTGATCTCAAGGAGAACAGAAATGAGCTAATGAATTCCTCAGTTCCTTTGTTCATTCAATCAATCCTTTATTCAGTTTTGAATGTTCTAGACCTTTCTAAGCCCTGGGGCTATAGCAATGAATAAAAGACAGTTCATTTCCTTATAACTTACTACCCCTGTTTAATTTTTATCGTATTGTCTTTTTCCTTGTTCTCCTTCCCCTCTCCTTTCCCTGTGCCTATAGCGACACATCTTTTTATATTAATTTAAACACATGTGCATTCTTGAAAAAGCTTTGTGATATTTCTCATACATTCCCTTAATATGCCCTTAACATTCCCATTGAATGTTTACTTATTTGATTAACACACGCATAAGGTGCTAGTTTACAAATATTAACTTATTCCAGCCTCAGGAAAGCCCAGGAAATAGATTATTTTTCTACACGAGAAAATGACAGCCTCAAGAGGTTGGGTAGCTTGTCCAAGGCCAAGCCCAGACTTGAACAGAGGCAGCTGGGCACAAAAGGCCACACCGTTCAGCACACAGCTCCAGTCTCCCAAGTTCAAAACTGAACTCCTGGCTTCTTCCTGCTTCTTGTCCTCCAACCACCAACTTTCCCATCTCAGGAAATGGGACCGCCACTGTACACGCTGTTCACACCAAAAGCCTTGCTATTTCCCTTGACAACGCTCTCCCAACCCACGTTCCATCTATCGTCAAAATCCTGCCTGCTGTGTATCAGAACGTATCCCAACTTGACCGCCACGTTCCATGGTCACAGCTGCTGCCCTGGCCCAAACCGCCATCTTCACCCCCTAGGTCAGTGCCTCGGCTTCCTCATCATTGCCTCACGTTAGCCTTGCCTTCAGCCTCTGTTCTCCGCACAGCAGGCACAATGAATCTGCTAGAACAGGTCAGATCATGTGGCTGGATTCAAAATGCTTTGGTACCTTCCTAAAAGTCACACAAAGGCAAAGCTAAAATTCTTACTGTGGCCTCTGAGGCCCTATTGAGTGTAGCCTTGTGCAGCGCCTCGGGCGTCCCCATCTATTCTTCTCTGTGTTGCTCGCTTTGCTCCAACCACACTCACTGTGCTATTCTGCAAGCATACGAGGCATGCTCCCACGTCAGACCGTTGCTCTCTGTACCCTCTAGCTCCGTGGTTCCCAACCTTCATTTGGCCGTGTCCCACCTAAGCATCTCTAAAATTCTGATGCCCGCCCCCTGTGACATAGAATCCTTATTATTCAAAAAGTGAACTTCTATTGACGTGGAGGAAGCTTACAAGGCCATTAGCTTGGTCTAAATAAGCTTCCAAAGAACACGGCATCCATGAAAGAGAAAATAAAAGAATGAAAGGACAGTTGAAGTACTGAGAAAGAAATCACTAAGAAATTGTTTAAAATAATAATAATGTGAAATGATATTAAAAAATAAAGTTTCAAAACATAATAGAGAAATGAAATGCATAAATATGTCACAATATATATTTATATAATGTATATAAGGCCCCTAGAACCATAAGAAATGCAAAAAACTCACTGTTAGTAACTCATTCTGGAATTATCCCCCTTAAAAATCAAACTGTCCCTCTGTGGGGTGTGTGCCCCACATTGGAAACCATTGCTATAGCTGGATTGCACTCCTCCAGATGCCCACGTGGTTAGCTCCTCACTTTCTTCAGGTCAAATTCAAAGTCATGTTATTTTTGTCTTCCTTGGCTCCCTTATTATTGGTTCATTTATGTGGACAACAAAAAATCATTAAGAATTTGGCAAGGGTAGCCTTGGAGAAAATGACAGGTGGTCAGAAGCTAACATCTTCGAGAAATGAAGCGAAATGACGTGGGAATCCATAGATGCCTATAGCAGCAGGAGATGTCGTTTGAATACAGAACTTCAAAGCTTGCAGACGGTGGAGTTTAGAAAGGCAGGAGGAACAATGGTCTGCAATGACAGTGAGAACCAGAGGTCACTTACTCTTCCTCCAGGTCCTAGAGTGTAAAGGGGCCTTAGTGATGCAGGAGATAAACCTGTTACCTCTGGCAGAGCACAGGGGATGAAGCGTTATCAGAGGAGAGACAATTTTCATTAGAACCAAGCGAGGAAAGCATAGAGAAAAGAGTTCGAGGAAGTAGAGTGATGACCATAAGTTCCAAAGGGCACACTTAGAAGGGCTTTGTGAGTGATGGTGCAGTAAGAGATGGGGTCAGTCATTGTGTACAACAGTATGGAAATGAGAGACGGAGCAATTAGACATGGATGTTTGATGAAGTCAGGGACAAAGGGCATGGTGGGATTAGTGTGGATGTCCCTTCATTGGGACGTTGTGAGCAAGCAAGTTCCTGTCCTGCTAGACAGATCTTTTGAAAACTATAACTCCTGCCAATATATTTTTAATTCATATGTCATTGTCAAACATCAGGTGATTGGATCATTTGTGCAGAGTGTTTGCTTAGCTAGATAATTAATGAGAGATTTATTAACTTTCCATCTTACTATTGTATGTTCCACTTGGATAATTTGTATATACAGATAATCATTTTTCTAGCTATCTAAATTTTTAAAGTTGAAAGAAAAGAAACAAAATCACTGTTACATCATGTTCTTAGGTAACCATTCAAGTCATGATATCATCATAGGGCATTTATTTAAACAAGTAAATCTAAAAGCAAAGTGTAACACTTTAAAAAAAACTCACACAAATGATTTGTAATATTCTTAAACTGGGCAGAAAAATTATTCTATTGAAATGTCATTAACAATTTCCAAGATACTATGCTTAAGGCTTTATTTCTCTGAAATCAGGTTGTAAAAATATGAGGGGGGAAGCCTCTGAGTTGTTTAGTTTTTATCAGGAAACCTAACATTTTAGATGCACAAAGAACAAGGCATACAAAACAGACAAATGACTTTTTCATCTTCTATGAATTTATTCTTCCAAAATTGAACATGCTTCCCCCGCCCCCCACTTCCTCTTACTGTTTTTTAGACCCTAGTTTCTCCTGATTGAGTGAATTTACTCAAGATGACATCAGGTAGGAATGATTATTTAACTGATACTTATTAATTAGCAACACTTGTAAATAGATATTAAGGTGTGTTGCTTTGTTCCTTTAATATGTCAATAATATAAGTAAAAGAAAGAAGGAAAAGGAGAAAATAGAAAAAATAAGTCTAAGTAGAAGATTAGTAACTTAACTAATAGAGTTCAGTTGAGTACATAGTTAAACTTCATAGTGAAAAAAACACTCTTTTGGTAAATTTTATTTATAATTAAAATGTTGCTTAGTTCAATAACCTACTTTTAGTCTACTGTTTGTTCTTTCATAAAATGGGTCTGGGTGTCTATTTTTTTAAAATATATTTTTATTGACTTCAAAGAGGAAGGGAGGGGGAGAGAGAAGTAGAAACATTAGTGATAAGAGTCATTGACTGGCTGCCTCCTGCACAAGTCCTACGGGAGATCGAACCCACAAACTGGGCATATGCCCTGACAGGGAATCAAACTGGGACCTCCTGGTTCATAGGTTGATGCGCATCCACTGAGCCACACCAGCTGGGCCTGGGTAGCTATTGAAATAAATCTTATGATTTATTTCGTATGAATATGTTTCCTTCTGGAAACAGATGGTAGAAAAGGGGTTTGGAAATAGGTGTTTTAAATTTACTAAAATATGCATTTTACTTCCTAAATATTCTATTCATCCAGCTTTAGTTTTGGATAAATTTAGGTTCTATGTGGCCTTGGTCTTTACTGTTGGCCCAGAGGGAATGGAAAGAGATGAAAAGGAAGGCAAACTCCTGGAATTCTAAGGCTTGTTTCATTTTTTAGCAGTTTCATAATACAGTGTCAGGTTGTTCATTAATTGCCGTAAATTTATGTTCTTTCTCCAATCTGCTATCTATCTATCTATCTATCTATCTATCTATCTATCTATCTATCTATCATCTATTTATCTCTATTATATAATATACTAGAGGCTCAGTGCATGAAATCGTATGGGTAGGGTCCCTAAAGCCTAACCTACTGCAATCAGGGCCATCTTCGGCCTGTTGCCCAGGCCAAATGCCACCTCCACTACCAGGCTGTCAGGCTGTCAGGCTGTCAGGCCTTTGGGATCACCAGCTCATCCCCGGCTGCTTGGGGCTCAGGACTGGCAACCCCTTGTGCATGCACTGGGCTGGCAGCTGATGGAACAAGCTGCCCACTCGGGCCACTCACACCTGGGCAGGTAAGTCGCAGGTGCACCCCACAGCTTCTGTCAGCACCTGAGCCCCTGCAGTGGCAGCGGCAGTGGCGACGGTGCTGGCAGCGCCCATGTCAGTGGCCCCAAGTGGGCAGTGCATTTCATCAGCTGCCGGTCCGGTGCACGCGCATGAAGGTGAAGTCACCAGCACCTGCTTTCTCACAGCCCTGAGCCCCTGAGCAGCCGGCGATAAGCTGGTGATTCCAACAGCCTGATAGCCAGCCTCGTCCTCCCACCACCCACCCTGATTCCCCCATTCACCATCACTGATCCATCGGAGCCTGTGGACCAGAGGCAGGGACCAAGAGGTCAGCCGTTCAGCCTGCTCGCAGTCCCCAGTCCCACCCCGCCCTGCCCTGGTTGTTTGATCATCACAGTCATCATGGACACTGGCTTTTTATATATATAGATATCTTTCATACTACCTATATATTGCAAAATATCTTGCAAATTTCATAATTTAGCTGATAATTACAGAATCATATAGTAACAAAAGGGACATTTTTAAATGGGGCCTGTGAAGCTCTGAGGTTCTTCAGTGAGGCGTGAGGAAGAGGCTTGCAGAAGGATGCATCTCTGTTTTTAAAAGAGTTCATTTTTATCTGTTTTATGAATTGAGGTTGCATGAGAAAAAATTGTAATGGATTTTAGAGCTTAAAAAAGAAAAACGAGCTGCAGTACTGTGCCCGTCGCCCACACTGAAGCCCAGGTTCCCTGGGCTCTCATCTCAGAGCTCTTTTCCCTATGCACTGCCTTCTTACCCCACACTTTGGTGTGCATATTTAAAATCCTTAGTAATTTGGGCCACAACAACACATCAGTTGGTGTCATTGCTCAAAACATTCTGCTTTCTTATATGAAAGTTCAAAGCATAATGCTCTTGAGAATAGTTTATTGGAGTTGACCTTTTCTGGGTTAGTAAAAAAGAAACTGTACTGGTAATTGAGACATCAGGTCATAGTCCAGCTTTAATGGTTTTATGAACTAAGCCTCAATTTCTTGCTAATAAAATTGTCATGTCTTCCTTATAAAGAATCATGTTGCTATTATTGATGTTAAAATGTTAAATAAAGTAATGCATGGAATATATGTGTAAGTGCTTTGCAAAGTAGAAGTAAAGGTATATATATTTCTTTCCACTATAATCTAATCTAATAAAAGAGTAACATGCAAATTGGTGCCACTCTGCTATACTTAAGACATGCCCACCAGCCAATTGCCACGCTCACCAACCAATCAGAGTGACTATATGCAAATTAACCCAGCCAAGAAGGTGGCCGGCAGCCACGGAGCTGGAACAAGCAGGAAGCTTGACCCTGCGATGGAGGAAGCTAAGGTTCCTGTCTGCCTAGGCTGACTTTGGTCTCTGCTCAAGACAACAAAGTTTCAATTATAGGAGATAAATAAACCCTAGATACCTACTTCCAGACTTGGTCTCAAGGAAGTGCTGGGAGCCTGGGTTGTCAGGGGCAACCCAACCTGGGCTCCGGTTAAAGCAACAAAGTTTCAACTTTAGAAGTTAAATAAATCCCAGATACCAGCTTCCAGCCAGCCTCACTGCAAACAGCCATCAGCCACTCACCCAGGCTTGCCAGGTACCCAGCGGGACCCCCACCCTGAAGAGGCTGTGGCCAGCCTGCAAACAGCCATCAGTCCCTCACCCAGGCTGGCCAGGCATCCCAGCAGTGAAAAATAATAGTCATTACCTGGGTAATTAAATCATTTAAATTCTCTTCTTGATCACTACTGAACAAAATTTAGGAATAAAAGCTCTTTCCAAATAATTATTTTTCAGCAAGAAGTAACAGGTAAACGTGTTAGAAGTAAGAGAAATCAAATAGCCAATGATTCACTTTTTTTTTTCCCTTCCAGATTTTTGGGATAGATATATGGGAATAAAAGATGGAACTATAACCTGATTGTGGATTTCAAAGGAAGATTCACATAAAGGAAAAAAATCAGCTGGTGGATAGCCTTCAGGAACAATGCCCTTTTGCCATAATATAATTAATATTTCCTGTGTGAACAGCAGCTGGCCAAATGGTGTCCGTGCTTCCCTCTATAGTTTAATGGTGCTCATCATTCTGACCACGGTGGTTGGCAATCTGATAGTTATTATTTCCATCTCACACTTCAAGCAACTTCATACCCCAGCTAATTGGCTCATTCATTCCTTGGCCACTGTGGACTTCCTGCTGGGGTGCTTGGTTATGCCTTACAGCATGGTGAGATCTGTTGAACACTGCTGGCTTTTTGGAGAAGTCTTCTGTAAAATTCACACCAGCGCTGACATCATGCTCAGCTCAGCGTCCATTTTCCACTTGTCCTTCGTTTCCATTGACCGGTACTATGCTGTGTGTGACCCGTTGAGATACAAAGTCAAGATCAGTATCTTGGTGATTTTGGGGATGATCATCATCAGCTGGAGCATCCCTGCTCTTTTTGCATTTGGAATGATCTTTCTGGGGCTAAACTTCAAAGGTGCTGAACAGATGTATTACAAGCACACTCATTGTTTAGGGGGCTGTTCTGTCTTCTTTAGCAAAACACCCGGGGTTCTGGCCTTTATGACTTCTTTCTATATACCTGGATCTATTATGTTGTATGTCTATTATAGAATATATTTCATAGCTAAGGGGCAGGCAAGATCAATTAACAATGCAAAGCAGAAGCTTCCCATTGGATTGGAAGAGAAAAATGGAATTTCACGGAACAAAGAACGAAAAGCTGCAAAGACTTTAGGGATTGTGATGGGGGTTTTCCTCGTGTGCTGGTGCCCTTTCTTTGTCTGCACAGTTATGGATCCTTTCCTGGACTATACTATCCCACCCGCCTTGAATGATGCATTGATTTGGTTTGGCTACTTGAACTCTACTTTTAATCCAATGATTTATGCATTTTTCTATCCCTGGTTCAGAAGAGCATTGAAGATGATTCTATCTGGTAAAATTTTCCAAAAAGATTCATCTAGGTGTCAATTATTTTTAGAATCCAACCCATAGAATTATAATACCTTACTGTTTTGCAGGACAGCCTGTGGTGATATTTATGAACACAGCATAATCAACCATCAGCACCAACTGCATGGTCTTTAAGTCAGTTACTTAATGAGATAGGATGATTATATCTTGCTTCCTACTTGGGATGTCATACATCTGATCTTTGCCATTCTTACCATACATATGGAGGTTTGCAAGTCCAGAATTTAAGGTACTACATTTAAAATAACTTTTTTTGTTTTTTCATGTGCCACCATGGAATTGAAAGTGGTCCTCTACTCAGATTTTCAGTGGTAGAAACCATAGGCTGCATTGCAAATGCAAATTAGACTACTTTGTCATGTATTTGCTTAAATATGTATGGTTGTGTTGTTGTTGTTGTTTTGTAAAATCAGCTAAAATTACACATAAATATTATTTATTAAATAATTACTTATATAAACTTTGCTTTTTTCCATAAATCCTTATTAATATATATTCTAAATATTTTTATATTTATTTTTTATTTTTTACTGTTTGTATTCTAATTTTTAAATATCTCCATTTTCATCTTTTGAATATAGGTATTCCTAATTCTCATCCTTGTAAGAAATTTGCAAAATAAAGAAAAAATTTCATAAAGCAACATAGGAAGAAAAATATCACATATAGTCACTTCCAGAAATAAGCATGTTATTTAGAATTCTTAAAAAAATGATTTTTGAGTGATTATATATTTCATTGTATGAATGTACAATGTATGAATGTATCTTTTAACTACTTCCCTCTTATTTATCACATAGGTTTTTTAAAATTCCTTTTATTAAAAAATAGAAATTAAATTAGTTTCTGCCTGTTACCTGCTATTAAAGTTCATGAGAGTATCTGGAGTCTTAGTATGTAGGACTCAAAATATAAGCTACATGAAGTAAAACAAGTTCACTTGCTGGGCTCCAGGCTGCACCAAAAGAGAGGCTGTCGTCCATCAAAGCAGTGAAACCTGAGGGATAACAAGAGGCATAATCAGAGCAGACATGCCACGCCTATCAGGCATAGACACAAAGAGGGCCCCATGGTGGCTTCAAATAAGATCCCTGAAAAGGAAGTGAGCAAACATTATAACTGACGAGCATTGATTCGCTATCGAGCTGTTTCTCACTCAGGCCTCTCATGGTCTCTTGTTTGTAGCACCAGCGGCTTGGATTTATCTATTTACTAGTAGTGACTTAATAGTAAGTTCGAATAAGGCCGCTAATTTTAAATGAAATGAAAGTTCCTGCATGTAAATTCCTGTTCACAAACCTGATGATCTGAGGACCTGTCAAATCCTTTCATCTATTACAGTCTGTTTCAGGACTACTATTTTCGTTTGTTGATCTGACTAGATTTTGGTTCTAGTCCATTTAAAAAACATTATGAGGCATCTTTTCATAAGGCAAGTTGCCCCTAATCACTCCCAGTTTCAAAACTCCCTTGACTTTTGTTCACCTGTGAGACCATTTTGCCAAATTTAAAAAAGAGAATAAAAGCATTTAGACTTTTTTTTCTGTCCCTTACAGCAAGTTTCTGAAGTGTTCTTCATTTGCACCCACACAGTTTAGATTTTTCTTAGGTGTTTTGTATTTTGGGGTTGTGTGTTCTGTCTACTGCGAATGACTATTTTTAAAGCCACTATGTATTCTATGTAATCATTAGCGTTGGCTTACGGTAAAGAATTATTTTTTGCTTTCTCAGTTGACTTGTTTGGGTTTTCATGAGACTTAGTCATATTATCCTCAAGCAACTTTAGCTTTATCTCCTTTCCAATTGTCATGATTCTTATTTATATTTCTTGATGTACTTTATTAGAAATTTCTAGAGCAATAGTGGTAGCAGTCATCCTGTGTTACATTTATTTTAAATTACTCTCTAGGCTTTAACATTGAATCCTTATTTTTCTTGGGATAAATTCATGACTCAGATAATTCTACCCTCTTCACTTATCCCTAAAGCCCTTATAGCCTGTTTTTGTAGCCTGTTTTTCTTTAATGCTTATAATAAGAGATAACCCATAACCCAACCTCTCAGCAAAACAGAAAGGAAGATTTACCTTGTTTTGCCCTATTCCCAGCTTTACCCTCGCTTCCATTTCCTCATGAGGAATGTATTTTTAAAAAATATATTTTTATTGATTTGAGAGAGGAAGGGAGAGAGAAAGATAGAAACATCAATGAGAGAGAGATTCATTGATCAGCTGCCTCCTGCACACCCTCTACTGGGGATCAAGCCTACAACCAGGGCTTGTGCCCTTGACTGGAATCTAACCTGGGACCCCTCGGTCTCCAGGTGAACGCTCTATCCACTGAGCCCAACTGGCTAAGGTCATTACACTTTCTTTTAAAAGTTAGTGTAGAATTACATCACCATCTTTCCTAGTAAGTTTCACAACTAGAATTATGCAAAAGAATAGCAGATTTACTCCAAGGTCTACACAGGAGAGAGTTAACCTGTCTAGACTGTCTAGCTCAGTGGTTGAACATCAACTTATGAACCAGGAGGTCAGAGTTCAATTTCCCATCAGGGCTGTATTCCCAATAAGGGGTGGGAGTACAGGAGGCAGGAGGCAGCTGGCTGATGATTCTCTCTTACTGATGTTTCTCTCTCTCCCCTTCTTTCTCTGACGTCTATAAAAACACATTTAAAAAAGTACATAAATAAGCAGAAGGGAGTTAACCTGATGACACATTTTTGCACTGTTAGTCTGCCATGTGTCAGCGTTTGGCATATAGCATGTTTAAGAGACTGAGATTTTTTATTTCTTTAAAAATAATTTATATAAAATAACTACATATTGACATACACATATATAATATTGCTGTTTATCTACAAAATGACTTCTCTACCTGCCTAATGGGCTTGATGAACACTGTGTGGAAGCCCTAAAGCACGTCAGCCTGGAGTCCTGAGGCAGCAGGGACGGCCTCAGGCTTCGGAGTCACACAAGCCGCACACACAAGCCCGGTTCACATCCCAGCATTCTGTGGTTCCTGGGTTTCTCTGCCTTTGCTCCTGCAGCCCCCAGTCCCTGCAATGCCTCCTCCCCCACTCTACCTCCCTTAACTGGCTGACATTTAGTCATTTTAAAAACTCCTCTTGAAAGTTATCACCTCTCCAGGAATTTATCTATAATCCCCTCAGGCCAGGTAGGTGTCTTCCTCTGAATTCCCAAAATGTCCCATGCACTTCTTGTCCATCAGTGCACTTCTGGTTATGTTAGCGTGTCCACTGTCCCACTGGGATGCAAACTGCAGAGGTTAGGCACTGTGTTTTATTCATCATACCTCGTGCTTAGCTCCACCTTTGGCACAGAGAAGCCACTGTATGGATGTTTTGTAAGGAAATCAATCAATAAGGAATAATAAAGTGTCCAAGGGAAGCAAGACTTGAGGACAAGTGTGTCTACAAACTCTACCCTCTTTCCTGTTTCTGGAAGTGGGGCCAACTATGGGATTCATAGTTTCATCTCCAGCCAAGTTGAAGCATATGTGTCTGTATGGGTTGAATTTTGGTAATAAACATGCAATTTTTATGAATATGTACATATGTAGAATGATGCTTCTCTTGCATCAGCTCAAGTTTTCTTTCTCAGATTTACACTTTGTCTTTGCTAATAGCCTAAGAATTCCCCAAACATTTGGTTCTTCAAATAAAGTTTTGTGATAAATGTTTTCCTGTCTCCACTAAGTAAAACTGCTTCCCCAGTGACTTGTAGTGTGACATGATTTCCCATCGTGGCCAACAGGGCAGGGACAGCAGATGCGCTAATGATGCCCTCTGGTCTCTGTTTACTCAGAGTTGGGCAAATGAAAGCAAACTGAAGGAAATGGTGATTATACTTGTCTCTTTGGACTATGGCTCAAATTGCAGCTTCAAAGTGTCAAACTATAAATGAAGTGTGCTGGGTGTTGGTAAATATCCAATCAACACATTTAATTACTGTGATTAGCAATTCTCACTAGACTTTACTTTTAACAAACAGAAGAGCTTGCAAACAGTGATATCATATACTTCAAATGTGTTGATAACTTTATTTTCAAATGGCTAAGGGTTTTCAGCTCATTTATAGATTCTCCTGAGAAAGGAAAATGACAAAAGTTTGGCGAACAAACTAAAACACAGACCATCCATTGGTTTGTCTTCTGCGGTTCATAGGACAAGGAATAATAAATAAAGCACACAAAAAGAAAACATCATGGTAAATTTTTCTACTACATGCTAGACTAGACTACCACAATGTAAAATTTGAATATGTACACCTAGATGGTTGGGCTCATTCAATGTAAAAAAAAAAAAAAAAAAAAAAAAAAAAAAAAAAAAAAAAAAAAAAAAAAAAAAAAAAAACAAAAAAAAAAAAAAAAAAAA